>JAVYIG010004968.1:44791-142291 GCA_035222895.1 Strongylocentrotus droebachiensis
TGCAATAAAGACGATGTGGCTGATGGGCAAGTTTGACAGTGCAGAATAGACTCACAATCTGCTTCTTTTTTTTTTAATTATTCTTTCTAACATCAGTAATTTTTTAATATTAAAAAAAATGCTATTTACTAGGTGTCATCAATTGTCACTAAAGAACCGATTTTGAGTGAAATTAGTTGAGTTTTGTACAGTTGTGTTTGAAATGTTGAGAATCAATAGCACAGCTTTAATACACAGCCAGGATAGTATTAATGCAGATGTGTGACAGTCACTCACAAAAAAAGTCACATCACCACTCACTCAGTTCATCGACTTAGCTCAGCTCAGCAGCGCTCAGGCCTCAGCTAACTCAGCCTCAGGCACTCACTGTCAAGTGTCAGACTACTCAACTGATTCCTATTATCATCCTGATTATAATAATGCACATAATAAAAGTAAAAATAGAAAACTTACTGTTTATATCTACCTAGATCTTTAATTGTTCACTTTTCTTATCTATCCCTCGACGGTATTCAATACGTGGGACTGGTACAAGTTGCATTCGGCATTTAATTTAACTAGTCTCTATTCCAGGGGTTTCCACTTAATGGAGTAGTGAAGGAAGTGATGGTATGAACTACGAAGCCGGAGATGAAGCCCGGCCCGGGATGATCGAAGCCTTTATTTTCTAAATGAGACAAATTACGTTTGTTTCATTATTTGTGGATGCTATATTATCATATTTAAACTAAAATGTTGAATTAATGCTTTCCTCTTTGATCAGGGGTATTGGTTTTATGTGAAATACATGATTTTGCGGCAGGGGATTTTGATATAGACTATAGGGGCATTCGAGGTGAAAAGGGGGCATTTATGAAAATGGGATAGGTCCCTTATTAGAAAGAAAAAGAAGGCACGTATCATTAGTAAAAAGGGAATTTTTAGAGGTGAAAAGGGGCACTTAGCGCACCTTAAAAGGGGCACTGACCATTTTATAAAAGGGGCAATTTTGAGAATGAAAAAGGGGGCAACTATAATAAAGGAAATGATGTGCATTTGTTGAAAAAAAAGGGGCACCAATCAGATTTTAATAGGAGCATTTTTATAGGAGAAAGGGGACTCTTATGAGAAGGGGGAAGTGGCTCATATTAAAAAGAAAAAGAGGCACATGTTAGAATAAATGGGGCACTTATCAGAGTTGAAAAGGGTTTTTTTTTTAACCAAAACCAACCAGACACCATTATACTTGTCAGATCTACTGGAGGAAAAGAGATCCTCTAGACTTGGTCTACGTTCAGGAAATGTCCACCAGTTCCAGGAAGCTTGAACGAGGCGGTCTTGGGGCGACAGGTCTTTCTCTGTAGCAGCCCCGCGTTTGTGGAATGCACTCCCTTCATACATTAAACTAAGTAAAACAATTGAACTATTTCACAAGAATCTAGAGACCTACCTTATGAAGGAAAAATATGATTAACTCTCATGAACTTTTCAATGTGTCACTGAATCTGTATTTTGCATTTGTTTGTGATTTGTTGATTTATTATTAGTTTGTTAATTTTAATTTGTTTCTTGTTTGTATTTGAAATGTTAATAGTGAATCTTTTTTGTGCGCCTTGAGTGCCATTATAGGCAGATATGTGCGCTATACAAATTATTACTATTATTATATATTATAATTATGAGAAGGGGAAAGGGCACTTTTAAGAAGGAAAAAGAGCATTCATTAGAACGGAAAATGGGCACGTGTCAAAATAAAAGGGGTATTTATTAGAGGTGAATAGGAGCAATTATCGGAGATGAAGGGGGGCACTTATCTGAAGTGAAAAGGAGTAACTTCTCGTACCTGAAAATGGTCATTATCAGAGATGAAAAGGGACACTTTTCATATGTGAAAAGTAATTTGAAAAGGGGCATTTATGAGAAGGGGAAAGAGCTCGTTTTTTAAATGGGGGCACTTATCACAAGAAAAAGGGGCACTTATTTGAAAGGGAAAAGGGACACATATGAAAATAAAAGGTACGCTTATCCGAGTAAAAGGGGTAGTTATTTAAATGGGAACTTCTTAGACATAGGAAAAGGGGCACTTGTCAAGTAAAAGAGGCACCTCTCAGCATCAGAGGTGCATGAAGGGGGGTACTTACCAAAAATAAAAACGGGCACTTTTCGTACCTGAAAGGGGGACTTACTAGAGATTAAAAAGGGCACTAATTAGAAAAAGAAAATGGGAACTTGTAGGAAAAGGGGTTCCATGTCAAAATAAAAGGGGCACTTATCAGAGGTGAAAAGGGGAAGGGGCACTTCTAAAAGTAATAGGGACACTTTTAAAAGAAGAAGGGGCACTTTTCCCATGTAAAAAGTTGCACTTCTTACAAATTTAAAGGGGCTTTTGGGGAGCGCTTAAAAATGTGGGGGACTGTGCCCCCCTGCCCCCCCCCCCCCCCCCCAAAAAAAAAAAAAAAAAAAAAAAAAAAAAAGTGGCAGCCCCTCTCACCTCCTGAAAACGCACGGAGCTTCCAACACGTACACTATTATGAGGACTTTAATTATGAGTCCATCTCAGGGACACACACGCACGCTTAAAAACAATAAATGAAAAATAATGTAAAAAGACTTGAATAGTAGACTAGCCTTTCTTCACCGATTTTCTGCTTTGCAGCTGATGGCGGATGATCGACGTCGTGAAGTTCTGCAAGTTGATCTGAAAATAAATGTTTGGAACCCATTTGATAATTCTGCGGATTGACTACGCTGGTTAGTAAGTGTGGCTTTACCTTAAATAACAAAACTTTGAACATGGAGATGAAACAGAAAAATGTACAAACATGACAAAAGTTGAACATGATAATGATTTGATTTGAAAATTGAAGTGCCAAAGCAAGTGCAAAGAGATTTTGCTCACTTCGGTATGCATGCACTGCACAGTGAATTATGTCTGAAATATGCACCAGCCACTGAGCTGAGGGAAACTAAGTTTCTGTTTTGGTTTTGGTTTCGGTTGCGTCAGTATAGATCTACTCAGGGTTAAGTGTACTTCACCACTGTAGCACGTAGAACAAAAGCATTGACATTGAGCGCTAAAAACGATAAATAACGTGCTCCCATTCGTGAAGTTGTAACCTTCCTCCCCTCAGGTCGGAGATCGTCGGCACTGTGAGTCAGCCAAGGTTCCATAAATTAAATGGCTTTCTGTAGGTCGTTAAGTAGATTTTGACGGGTTATGTAAAATAAAGGATAAGTTGCAGTGGACGATCCGCTCGAGCAATTTCGAATTTAAGTGAGACCTAGGCGTTTGTGGCGTGCGCCTGTAATCCAGCTAACAGTGGAAGTTACAAACTGATTCAGCTGAGGACGCAGGTTCGAAACTGAGTCACGTTTTTCGGATGGTGACGTTTAAAGGTCGGTCCCCAGACGTAAATAATCATATCTGATTGATACACGTCTGTAAAAAACAAATACACACACACACACATACATAGGGTGTCTTAACGAGTTCTCAATTTTCCCTTTTGGATTGTTTTTCACCATTATGGTTGGGTAATTCAAAAACAAATGTAATCAAAAGCTTTGCAATATTCATCCAATTTCTGACGGAATCGACGAAAAAGACGTACACGCTAAGTTATGTTGTTTGGCTTAATTAAGCATAACAGCTGCATTGCGTAATATGCAAGCGTAAGCATATTCGGGCAAGGGGAACGCATGTTGCTTAGCTGCATGCGCTACTTGAGCGCGATCGCAACCAATACATATATACACACTGTACCAGGGTGCTACAAGAATTTTTTTCACCACTTGCCCTGTCGGGCAAGTGGGTTTTCAATTTACTTGCCCAAACAATATTTCCACTTGCCCAAAACTTTAAAGCGAAAAAGGACTCGAGGTTAAAGCATTTATTATCTCGTAATGATAAGTTAGTGTTTTAGATAGCAAATTAATGCACATACATGTACAGTGTAACTGTACTGAATAATAACCTAATATGTCAAAGAAAATGGTCAACAAAGGATGGTTGAAGGTTTAAAAAACGCATTTTGGCTGGCGGTGCCTCCATGTTTACTAGCACAATCGAGAAAAAACAGCTGATCAACGCACGTGTGTGTCTGTGCAAGCCGCTGTCATTTGGAAACGTAGGCTAATTTTCAGCTGTTAATAATTTGGGTCAACTCTTCCATCAAGAAACGTCATGTAAATAATGGGTAATCAACTATTTTAAATAAAGTACGGACATTTTTATTTCATCATTCACTGCTATAAATATCATGCCAAAATTTGTAAATTCTTACTAAATAATAATATTGAAGATATTTTACGATAAATCTCGGATAAGTATGCGAAAACTAGACTAAACAACGTCGCTAAAACCATGAAAACAAAACAACAACGGCTTATATTCTGGGGGTCTCGATACTATTATCAAAATGACTCGCTCGGTCGGATCTTGAGACCGCAGTAATAAATTGAAAACGAGACAAAAACATTCATCTGATTTATATGAGCAGCGAGTTTTAAATAATATGTTCACAATCATTAACAGTCATTATGAATAAATATCAAACATTTGACTTTTTGTACTTACTAGAAAATCCCTGTTGTTTATTCCATTCCGATTCGCACGTGTTCATTTCCCTAGAATAATGACGTCATATTTGGCGTGATTCAACCAATCGGCAATCAGAGAATAGCAAAGGCCTGTCGGTGCGGCCTGCAGAGCTAGAGAGAGAGAGCGCGAATAAGCTCGCAGCTGGTACGATCGCGCTAGCTGTCTCTAGCTAGCTCACGGCCGGCCGGTGCGTGGAGGCGGAGCGGCATTCATGGCTTGAAGTGTCACTGTTGCATGCGCGCTGAGCTAGCTGAGCTGGCTAGCTGTCTGTGAAGTTTTTTCGAAATCGGAACGATCGCTTTTTTGCTTCTGGATTTTGACGACGGGTAAGAAGTTGACGGGTGAATGGTAGAGTTCTTGGACACTAGGAAATTACTGTAAAAGTATCACTTGCCCGAATCGGGCAAGTGATAATTTGATTTACTTGCCCGACGGCTCAATTTGGTTGCCCCGGGACGTCGGGCAAGCGGGTTTGTCGCGCCCTGCTGTACACAGTTGTTATGATGTTGATCTCTGTTGACCTTTGTGATTTTTGTATGTTGTTTAGATTTAAGTGTCACGCTGCACATTCATTGTCATGCCATTGTCATTCATGACAGTTCCATGCTGAGAGTCAGTTTTGTAAATGTTGTGCATGATTGGTGTACTTGTATTTTTATTCGGTTCAGAACTTTTGAAGTCAGAAAATGATTTTTAAAAAAATAAAAAATGGCAAGATGCCAACTACATGCATATGGGATGTAGTGACATATCTTTAAAAATTACATTCCTGATTAATTCCATGTTAACAAATGAAAGAGAACAAATATCTTTTGTAATTTTTTATTTGCACCTTTTTTTTTCCTTAGAAAGAAGTTAGTAAATTGCTTTCATGAAGGCCTATGTTCATGTGACATGTACATGTATATGTACATGTATGCATACCGGGTACTTCTTTTACACTCCCATCCTATTTGTGAAATGCAAGTTCTGCACGCAGATATTTGCCCCCTTCCTCTGTGAAATTAGTATGCAAAGCTGGATGACACGAATGTAAACATATACCGGTAGAATGTTTTGAGCAGGAAATAATATGTAGAAAACATTACTTTGGTGGTGTACATGTACATACTTTTGGACGAATGATGGTACTTGGTGTCCAGTACATTGTACCTAGACTCAACAGTAATGGGGGCCTACTATCTTTGTCCGGATCCCTCACATTTTGAAATTATTAAAGGGCCTACATTCATGTAGGACTCATGCATGTTCATGACTCTTAAAATATAAATCCTGAGTCCTGACCCCCTTAAAAAACCCATTTAGTTTGGAACCCTATTTCAAGCATCCAAGGTAATACTGAATACATGTACATGTATGTCAAAGAATACCATTCAAACATTCATTTCATGCACAAATGTTTATCTAGATATCAGGTTGTATTTAAGGTATCTTTACTAGTCCAAAAATGGGCAGTTTCTTGTACTTGACATCCCCCCCCCCCCCTCTTCCCTGCCCGTTTAGAGCATCCAATGCCTTTGATTATATATGAGTTTATGTCATAGAAAATGTTGACCAGTATGGAAGGTACCTAGACTGCCCTAAATATGCAAACGCTTTTACTTTATGTCCATCCCCCCCCCCCTTCCCCTCCCCTTCCCCTCCCCTTCCCCTCCCCTTCCCTCCCCTTCCCTCTCCCCTTCCCTCCCCTTCCCCTTTCCCTCCCCTTCCCCCTTTCCCCTCCCTTCCTCCCCCTTCCCCTCCCCTTCCCCTCCCCTTCTCCCTCCCTCCCCTTCCCCTTCCCTCCCCATCCCCTTCCCTTCCCCTCCCCTCCCCTTCCTCCCTTCCCTCCCCTTCCCTTCCCCTCCCCTTCCCTTCCCCTCCCTTCCCTTCTCCCTCCCCTTCCCTTCCCTTCAAGCATCAAATGCCACTTAATGTGTCCAAAAAAATGTTGGTATGAAAGATACCTAGAATGGTCTACTTAAACATGGGCAAGTGCTTGTACTTTATGTCCATTTGCCCCCTTCCCCTCCCTTCTCTCTTCCTTCCCCCTTCCCTTTAAACATCAAATACCACTTAATGTGTCAATCATAAAGTTGGTATGAAAGATACTCAGAATGGTCTCCTTAAAAATGGGCAAGTGCTTGTACTTGATTTCCATTTCCTTCTTTCCCCTCCCCTTACCCTGTCCTCCTTCCCTCCCCTCCCCTCCCCTCCCCTTCCCTTCCCTCTTCCCCCTTCCTCCCCTTCCCTTCAAGCATCAAATGCTACTTAAGGTGTCCAACAAAAAGTTGGTATGAAACTTGAAAGATACCTAGAATGGTCTACCGGTACTTAGAAAAATGCAAATGTTTGTACTTCCCCCCCCCCCTTCACTTCCCCCTTCCCCTTCCCCTCCCTTTCCCCCCTTCCCTCCCCTCCCCCCTTCCCTTTTCCCTCCCCTTCCCCCTTCCCTTTTCCTCCCCTTCCCCCTTCCCTTCCCCCCCTTCCCTTCCCCCCCTTCCCCCCCTTCCCTTCCCCCTTCCCTTCCCCCCTTCCCCTCCCCTTCCCCCTTTCCCTCCCCTTCCCCCTTTCCCTCCCCTTCCCCCTTTCCCCTCCCCTTCCCCCCTTCCCTTCACTTCCCCCTTTCCCTCCCCTTCCCTTCAAGCATCAAATGCCACTTAATGTGTCAAACAAAAAGTTGGTATGAAAGATACCTAGAATGATCTACTTTAAAAAAGGCAAGTGCTCATTCTTGTGCTTGATGTCCATTTCCCCTTCCCCTCCCATTCCCTTTAAGCTTTCAATGCCAATGAATGTGTCAAAGAACTTGCAAGGTAACAGAAAATCAATACTGTTACTGGGACTACCATTGATCTGCAGGTTTAGACATTATTAAGGTTTCTCAAATCTATACAGCCCTAATGCCAATGCACAATGGCACACACAATGTGTTCCAAATGAAAGACTTGTGTACGTGTATAAGGACTAAAAAAATCACAAGGGTACACTTTTATTTACAGCTTGATCTAGTTACATAATTATTATAAAGAAAACAAAACAAAAACTGTCTATTGTTTCATTTTACATGTATTAAAAATAGAGTACATGTACTTCACATGTACAGGTACATCTAGTCCAACATGTACAGACACTTCCTTCATCGCAGTGTGACCTACAATTTATTTCCGAGTCCATGGTTAATTTACATGTATTAATATGGAATACACACGTAGTGGCCCCAGCATAGCCTCCAGTTTTCTTATTTTGGATGAATAATTGTGAAAGTGATTAAAGGACCTGAAATTTGTACTTGAAGTAGACATTTTTTGTAGAGCGTAATGAATGTGTGGGAGTGGAGAGGGGTGGGTGGGGGGGGGGGGGGGGGGGGGTGGGGGGTGTGGTGCGGGAAACTCAACATTCATGTACAGTACATTGAATAACATTGAATGTGTGTTAAATCCAAATTAAAGCCATTCCATCATTCATAACAGTTTTGAAATTGAATTTGTTATGAAATTAGTGTTAGCGGCCCTTTGTCCTGTACAAACACTTTCTCTTAGCTGTGAGTTGCTTCTTTTCTTTCCTCTTTTTTTTTCAAGAGAGAAAATCTCAGGCAATATAGTGCGATCTGGATCAGTGAAATAACCAATTATTCAAGCAAACCTTTTAGAATTCCTCATTAATTGCCAATTAGTTCTTGATTGGTTTTAATGAAACCCTGAATGTGTCCAAGCAGATTAATGTGCCCCTATATAAATGTACATGTCCATGTATCTGTAGGGGGCTTGGCAATTATACAATGTTGGCCCACATGTAAATTATGTCCTTACTTTGTGGGAATGAATACTTGTACATGTAGTCGTGGTACCATTGTTCACACAATTCAAAAATGCAAAAGTGCTTTGCTAATCTCGATTAAAGTTGTTGATTTGTATTTGAGATGTGAGTATAAAATGTGTATAACTTCGTGCATGTACTGTACATATGGCTGAGCCTGCTCAGGAGTTGAACTACGTAGTATCACTTGAACTGGATTAGCTTATCTGGATACACGTAAATTATAATTTGATCTTTTGTCAGATTACAATTATGCACGTATAAAATGTGTTTATATATTTTGCTGTGTTATATAGGTAATTAAAGTACTTCTGAATGTGTACATGTTTAAAACATGACAACTTTAAGGGGCGGGACTGTATAATGTACATGTACTGTATATAGGGCAATAGGCCAAGATGATTCTTTGTTTGTGTGTGAGAAGGGGGGGGGGGGGGTGGGTATACTTTTGGATTAGGGATGTGTTCAGACTTTTAATGGGTACCTGGTAGGAATTTATTCCTTGAAAGGCTAAAGCGCCGTATGGTAGCCGTGCTAAAGCCAGGGTAATAATCGGGAGCGCCAGGAGGGTCAAATCTGACTGACATGAGCGCTATACAAGAACCCACTATTATTATTATTATTATTATTAATAAGGAGGTAGTAATATAAGCACCTCTTACATGCCTAATATGTTTCTTGTTTTAATTGGGTGTGATGTGTGAACATGGTTGAGAATTGGCCCATGTCTAGAGGGGGGCTGAATCTGACGGAAATGAAGCAAGGCCAGAAAGCATAATTTGATTGTGAAATGAACATGCCTCCCTATTAACAGGGTAATTTGAATGGCTGAGCCCCAGGTGTAACTCTGTACTCGCAGCGCGGTGTGTTGCCCTACATTATACAACATGTACATGTAGGCCTACATGTACATGTACACGTATTGTAGAGCAAATATTTATCCATTCCAGAGTATGGTCTGGATTTAATGCTGACTGATGTTCTAGATGTAGTTGATGGGGGTTGTAAAGAAATTGTTTTTCTTTTCTTTTTCTATTTTTATTAATCAATGTGGGAGCACACAACCATCAAGTTTGGACATCATAATTATTTGTGCATTTCTTAGAAATCGTATGTTTGGATTTGATCTGCTAATTTGTGTTGACTAAGTCCAAGACACACTCCTTGGGAACTAGGGAGAGATGGTACTTTGTAGATAAACTACATTAGTCCAGTGTAACGCACATCTCTTGCCTGTCCTCTGAGAAAATTTTAGATTAAATTTGGTTTTGACCATTTACATACAATGTACCTTTTTACATATTACTTTTAATGTGAATTGTTAAGGATTACAAAGTTTAATGCTTTGTCAAATGTGATTCAATTAATTTGTTGCATGAAACTGTTGCAAATCTGAACCACTTGTGAAATTCCTGAAAGTTTCATGTTTTTTTCAGTATACCACTATGACTAAACATACTTTTCAAATTCAAATGTGTATCAATAAAGTAAAAGCATCAGTGATACCGATTCTAAAGAGATAAGAAAAGTTAATTAAATCCTTTATTAAATCTACATCCTTGATCATTCTTCTCAATTTTTTTCTTTTTCTTGTTCAATTAATGTTTCTGCACATTAATTCATATTTCAAATTGATGTTCTGGCAAAGCACAGTCATGTATTTGCATCATTTGCTCTGTAAATATGCACATCTAACCACAGGATGATCTGTAAGCTCAATCGATGAGTGGGCGGATATTCTTTTGATGAAAAATTGAAATCTTCTTTCTCTCTCTCTCTCTCTCTCTCTCTCTCTCTCTCTTTACCCAATTAAAATGAACTTGCATCCACTAGCTGCCCATGTACATGTATCCTCACTTTCCCTCTGGCATGGATTTCAAAAGGTCAGTCTCTATGGCCTAGAGTGAGTGAAGGTTCCAGTCAAGATTTGAATGGCTCCCTTTGGCTTGCAATATTGGTTTCAATGTAGGAATTCTCCAATCAAACTTACATGTAAATAACAAAAATTATACGCACTCATAGAGCTAAAGGTAGTGAAGACTACATGTACATATGTCTCCCTTTACAAATTCCTTCTATGAAGTTGTGTGTTACCGGTACATGTATGTATTGTTTCTTCCAAAGTGATAAAAGGGTTTCAAGAACTTCACTTCATCCTGTAGAGAAATGCAGTGCCCTTGCTTTTGATTTTTTTTGTGATGAGAAAACACATTGATTTTACTCTTATTTTAACAAGTTTCTTTGGATTTCAATAAAAATTGATTATGTTGGTGGCCAATGTACCCCCCCCCCCCCCCACCCTGGCTCGACACTAATAGGTGACTGGGGCACATGGGCCCCAAACTTTAATGTGTACCTTCAAATGAAAGGGGGGGGGGGGGTCAAGAAGGGGCCAAGATGTAAAGTATGCAGACCATGAAAAGTTAAAAATCAGACCCTTTCTGAAATAAAAATGATTATGGATCCCTGCCCTCTCCCTTAATACTGAGGAGATACATACATGTGCTATCAATTTGTTTTCCGGCTAATTTCACTCTGCCATCCAAGTCTTGCCCATTCATCCACCCCTCCCACCGTTTGTGTATTATGAAATGGGATGTTACCCATGACTGTAAACTCTCTTCCATGTATGGTCTGTTATTGTTTTTTTGAAATTCTTTGAGACGTCACCAAGGTTATAACAATCTTGTTTTCTCGTTAAAAGGAACTCTCGGCGTTCCGGTTTGAAGTTATTGAACTATGATATAGGAGATGCATTATTGATGCCACATGCCCCTCACATTACGTTGATGTTCAGGGAGCCAACTTATTTCCTGACCTAATCAAAATATTTAATTTGTACTTGACAGCACGGACTACAGTTTATTCACCCTCAGTATGAATAATTTGGCCTCATATGATATACATGTACATTTGTTGCACATACAGTATGTAGAAACTACAATACAATTTTTGGAATTGTGTTCTTGTGATTACTCTATTTCTATTTGAAAAGTATTCTTTGGGTTGTTATTTTTAAATTGATAATTGCCCTGATAAAGATTCAAGAACCAAAAGAATGAACTTTAAAAAAAATTTGAATTGAATTATTCCCTAAAGTTTGACAAACTGTAGGAAGATGGATTGAAAATGATATTTGGAAGTAATGAATTCTATGAGTAATTGAGTATTCATTTCATATTTTAGCCTTTTGTATTTGTAGAATGTCATTTCAAACACTTTCAGTTGGTAGCAACCAGCAAGTTTCTCACATAACTTTTACATTCAAATGAGGAAACAAACGAATATCTACCGGTATTGTTCATTTCTACGAAACTCCAAGTCGATTGTTTGATCTAATGGTTTGTTTTTTATTGACTGCTAAGGAAAGCATACATGTACAATGTAGATGTATAATTGTTTAAAGCATCAAGGAGACTAATGGCTGTAAGTCCTTGTGGGATTTGGTATTGACTATTGAGGATCAATGCCATACCAAAAGGCACTAGACATCGACTTGGTTTCCAACCCAGGGCCTCCTGGTTACGAGACCACTGATATACCACTGAGGCATTGCACCTCTACATTGTCTTCTAATAAAAATGTTCTAAATTAAAAACCTCATTTCTACTGAGAGTTATAGCGCTGGAGGTCTTAACTCTCAGTATGACAGGGTAATGAAATTTTAGGATGCCCTAAAGATTTGGGAGGTTTTCTGGTTTGGACCAGATGTGCGCTTACTCCAGATCCAGAAGGAAATAGCGCCACAGGCCACTCTAGATGCAGTAACCGATGATGCAGAACCTGTATGCCGCTTCCGGGTTACACATGTATGTGTAGTGATAGTGCACGCCAAGTGCAGGATCACGTGGCATCTGCACTGGTATTGCACGACTGTGGTATTTTGGAGGGCAGTATGAAATTACTTCAAGTCAGTCTAAAGTGTCATGTAGGGAACTGCAGAAGTGATTTAGAATTTGGGCGCAATATGGAAGAGGTGTCTGTTATTCTGAAGGTGATCCAGTCCATGATTTGATATTAAGTGCCATTAAAAGATATACATGTAGCAGTGAGAAGGAGGATGGATCATACAATTAAAAGACGAGAGTAATAACAAATATTTGCTATAGTTTATTCTTAAGCTACAGATTTCATAATGGCTTGCTAATTTTGGCCCAAGAAAATTTGCCCAGGAGGCTTAGGACTGATGTTTGAGTACTTTTTTAATATCGACGTTGCAGTTCCCACCTCACAAATTTACACTATTGAACATCAGCTTTTCATACTGATTTTCTTGGACTGATGCATTGGAACCTTTCAACACTTACAACCAATGCCACTTCCTACAAACTTTGAGAGACTAATTTTTAAGGAAAGAAAGGATATTAATTGTTATCTTTATCAGTGAAATCGAGTGGCCCTTAACAACCTCTAATTCAGAAGTTGGCGCAAGTGTCTTATGCAGAGATGTGCCATAGGATTGGTATCCCTGTTCTATGGGTTTGGTCTTGTTTTAAGAAAGTGTATCGACCTTATCGGCATGGAGATATGCATTAGCTTGGGGTCTGTATCAACAAAGATTGTCAAAGTGGGCTTCCTTTGCGGTGGGTCTTTACCAAATTTGCCGTCTAAGGTCTCTTCCTATCAAAATAAACACTATCTACCTATTTTAAGCAGATCTAGTTCGGACTATCAAAATTCATATATCGGGTAGTGAAGATATCCTTGAGCAATGGATTGCTGCCTGCTGTGCAGATGTTATTCATCTTCATCAGAGAGATATCGGAGTAGGAATACAGGCAAGTGGGGATTGAGGATTTTTTGCAAGAGGGGGGATAAAATTCCTAAATTTGCTCCACCCCACAAGATCATCACCTCAAAGAGAAGGCATGCCCTGCCCCTGCCCCCCCCCCCCCCCCCCCCTCCATGACATTTCTAATCAATAGTTGAAATTTGTGCCCCCTTCCATGTAACTGAGCTTTGTTTACAAAGGTCAGGGGCACACCCTGTATATCTGCAGAGTTATTGACCATTTACTAAATTGTTCAAAACAACAAAGCCTTACAAATGGAACAAATTTTCTTTAGGCCCCCAAAGTCTTTGTGTACAAATTTCAGGCCGACATGTACATGTACATGTACCAAGTTTCAATATTTTAAGAAACTAGAAACTCAATCTCGAAGGCATTTTAGGCTTGTACTTGTAGGCCTACATGTACATGTACGTACAGTACATGAATTGTGTACATGTACAATAATAGTTGTACTTTGTATAATGTGAATACAAGTTTCTTTTATGTATAGGCCTGTTTATTTTTTGGCATTTATATTTGACCTATTTGTTTTGAATGTCCATGTTCATGTACATGTAGATATTATTTTGAATTAAAAACGTTAGCTTCCTTGAAAGATTGGGTGTTTGTTGTGACCAAAACAAAAATTAAATTTCATGGTACTTCCTGCTCTAGTTATAAAATGATTGAATGGTATGACGTTTTCAATTAATAGTGGAATATTGTGTCTGGTGTAGAATTGTGTTGTGCGCATAAATGTATATTATATATGATCAAGGAAAATAGTAACATGACTGCAATATGTTTCTTCTGGAATTATCTGCATAATATGCGGTCATTCCTCATTATGTTTTATCTGTTTGTATCACTCTGTGTGTGTGTGTTTGTATGTGAGTGTGTGTTTGTGTGTGTGTATGTGCTAGCTATGAATGAATCATACCATTTATACTCTACTGCATTTTTTCTTCATGACAACCCGTCCACAGTGATATTTAGTCTATCTTTTGTGACCATTTTAAAAACCAAAGTCTCTTTTTCCCCACCGATTGTTTGTTTCTTCTTCTAATCTGGTGTGATGGAGACTTATTAATATTATTGATTAGGACAGCAAAGTAGCAATCACTTTAATTGCTATGCAGATTGTGGTAGATTTCGCCGATGACCCCCACAGTTGCAGGCAGCCTGTAAAAGGGTCTGGGGGATACAGACTATCAACATCTAGTTAATCTGATACTGCATAAGTGTAGTGTGTGCGTCATTGCTGCATTCAGATATTCCATGGAAAAGCCAGTGTGACATTGCAACTACCTACGTTCTCTTTGCCCCGCACTGTGTGGGGGTAGGTCGCGTCGGTCATCTACATCTTGGGCTTCAGGGAAAAAAAGAAACCAAAAAAAAGGGACTTGTGTTCTCGGTATTTGTTTTACAGAATTTTCCACAAGATCCTGGTTGTTGCCACCCATTTCAGTCAGACTCGATCATCCGTGCTCCAGTAAACATATTGTATTGTCTGTCTCTTGGTGCTCGTTCTTCTGTGCAGTTCATTGTTGAATACACTCTGTATCTTGGAACGTCATCGTACGTGTAGATGCCACTGAATTGAATGCATTCATCATTGTGCATGAGGAGTATACATGTACATGGTGACGTTTTATATTGTCTAACCAGGCCCATACTGAAAAGGATTTACTATAAAGTTTGGATTATGTCACATTCGCATGTAAGTTTCACCTTCAGAATGTTTATACTAGCTTGTCAATTAAGTTACATGTACATGTATGTGTAGTAGGCCTGTACTAATTACATGTACTGATGTACTGAATCCTACCGTTCTGTGTACGCCCATTTTGTTGGTACATGTTCTCAACCAACACATACATGTACATGTAGTACTGTACATTGTGCAGTCAAATCCAGAATGTACGTGCATTCAGGCTACATGTACTGTATGTACACTGTATTTTTTCACATTCTCCATGTTTTTGGAAGCACTTAATATTTTATATTCCAATCTTTTATACTCTATATTCATTTTGATACACCACCTAAGTCTAGATGTATGTACTAGTAGGCCAACACGTTGCATGCATGGTCTGGGTGTGAACTGGTCTTAATTTTTGTTTACATCGTCACAGAATCTCATCATATACTGTTTATTCTGACGTAAATAGGAGAGAGTAGACTACATCCGCGCCCTTTGCTACTGTACATGTACATGATGTACATGTAGGTTACATACCGTTTGCATACATACATGTACATGTATACTCCCCAATTAAGCTAATTAAGCTAAGGTGCATGAGGGTCAGCATTAAGGCACTGAGTCCTGTTTGTATCAGAAATTCAGAATCTACAGGATAACCTTGAATTTCAACACTATAAATTCTATCAAACCTTCTTACTTTATGAAAAATATCATTGTCCTGTTTTTAATTAATTAAGCCCCAAAACAGTGGGCGTCATTGAGTTAACATTTACTTTTTTGGGTGGTGGTGTTATGTAAAAAACAGAGTACATGCATGTACATGTACAAAGAATTTGCTATACGGTAATTAATCCAGACATGTACAGTAGTCCGCTAATTTTAATTGGCAAACAGTATACATCATGTAATAAGCCAGCATAACTTTTCATGGTCATATAGATGTACTGTACAATGTAAACAAGTTTTCCATCAAGTCAACATGTATTATGGTAAATGCATGTTTGTATCAATTGAAAAAGTTTGAATGTACTGTATTTTGTCCTATTAATTGGCTTGCGATATGCACAATGCACAAGTACATGTAGGTTGGGTTTTGTTTGTTTGTTGTTTTGGTGGTTTATTGTCATTTACACCTACACTGTGTCCAATTTGTACATGTACTATTCTACAATGTATATACGGTACCACATTTACTCTGACAAATTTAAATTCATAGTCTAGACAACTTTACAGATAAACTCTACTACTAGAAACTAGACCTGATCAATTATCTAAAGCTTGTCTGACATAGCAGTAGTCTATGTACATTGTTAGTGACATAGATTGTATTCATGTACTGAATAATTCAGGAATTTTTGAAAATGCAATTATTAATCACAATGCACAGCTACATATGTAAGCAGCTCACCATATCTCAGTCATTTTAGAAACTGACCTTTGGTACATGATACATGTATGTGACCCATGTTAAATTGTGAAATTTGGGGGGCCCTGACTTTGATTTCAGTATCTACTACAGTGTATGTCCCAGTTGCCTGATGTACATGTGATGTACTATCTACATGTATGATAAAGTTCAAAGCAGTAATAAAGCATACATGACATACATGAGTAATTGCTTGAAAAGTAATTGTAAGACATCCACATTGTTCTCGCTAGTTCTTCGTTATCTAAGGACTTTGACTCAGATCTGCTCATCAAGTACAGAAAGATATATAATAAAGATATGAATCATAACCAATGAAGATGCTGGTACTTATCTAGTGTCGTGAACAATATGGTAGCAAAATAAAAAAACTCTGCATGTAGGCAGGGTCGTCACTAGTCCCAATTTGAATGAGGGGGTTGGGGGCGGGGGGGCGAGGGTGTCGATTAATTTACTGACAAGGTACAAGGTAGCTGACAATTTGCAAATTTACCGAAAAGGAAAATAACGGTTGTTTGATTTTTGCTGACTGATGTTCACATTTTTTCTCAACAAGTAAATTAACAAAAAAGAAGGTCATCACTTTTAAAGATTTGGCAACAACAAAAATATTTATGGGGAGATTGTTGAACCCCCACATCCCCCTGCATGTGTAGGCTTGATTGGATATACCCCCCCCCCCCCCCCCCTCCCTGTGGATTTAATATTTTCTTTAACAAATTTCATCATTTTTGTGTTGATGTTAATAGAAGTGAACATTTACACTTTATGCCTCATTCAAAATGTTCACTTCTATTAACATCAACACAAAAATGATGAAATTTGTTAAAGAAAATAACATTAAACATTAACACCTCTTTTTCTCAGCTTGTTTATAGCATGAGATGATTATAAGTAAGAGCCCCGCCCCTTGCCGTTGAGGACAATGTATTTGGTTGTTGTTGTTGGAGGAAGTAGACTCACCGCTAATTCAGCTGAGAGCCACAATGTAGTTTTAGAGTTGCATGTTGTCTAATGTACTCAGAATTTGTGAGAAATTTATCAGAAATCCAATTCATTTTCATGGAGAGGTTGGTGAGGGAGAGAGGGGGGGGGGGGGGGGGGGAGGGGCACTCATTGACACTTGAGTTAAGAGTGAGAGATAATGTACATGTAGATGCATACAGAGAGATACAAAATATATTACATTTTGTATGTGACTGTATGAGAAAAGGGGGAGGGGAAGGAGAGTGAAAGAAAGTAAATTAAAAAATGAAGAGATAGACAAATTATATGATAGGAAAATTGATGCATGAGGAAAACGTTTTAAGTGGAACTGAGATGGAAGGGGAGAAGAGATGGAAGGGAAGAAGAGATAGAGCATATTCATGAGAATCTATTAAATATGTAACATCAATCTACATTGTACACTGCACGTAGAGGTCATGCTAAGAAGTTAAAGAGATGTACATGTCTTTCCGTCTCTCCTGTCTTTTACTCATTTTGGAGACAAGTTCAGGTAAGAGAGGGTTAGAGAGAGAGAGAGGGGGGGGGGGAGGGGTAGGTGTAGGAGGAGGGGAGGGGTGGTTGGGGGCCAAGCTTTGCAGGCCAAAAGGACTAATTATCTTTCCAAGTCATGGAGGCAAAGAAGAAGAAAAAAATCATTACACAAGAGTAATAGTTGGAAAAGAAGAACACCTGCATGGGCACTGAATCAAACAGCTCATGGCTAATAATTAATGCCTTCAACATGTACACCTGCTCTTCGTTAATATTTCTAAGATTTGTTTGCCAAACACTGTTCCATTCAAGTGTACATGTACATGTATGTAGATCGTGCAGATGTGTATACTTTGCCTTGTGGGCAATGTCTTAAATTCTGGTGAAAGGGTAGATTTTACATCAAGCTCTTCAATTTGAGAGTGTTTTATCATCATTACTACTTCTACTACATTATCCAGATTCCATTTATCATTATGTATTATATTTAACACTTTATCATATTACATGTACACTGCAGATGAATGCTCTATTAATTGATTTGCCTCTATACATGTACATGTGCTCTATATTTCACTAATATCTCTCCATTCATCTTTTGTTTTTCATTTATGCAGGCTACTTAAGAAAAGGGGCACAGCTTGGACGGAAGCATCACATCTTTCAGAGATAAGTGTCGAGAAGAAGACGATTCACCTGAATAGATAGATAGTCATCTCGCTGCTCTTAGGCCATCACAGAAACATCATAATTTTGTCTTGCATTGTTTTGTCTCTTCCCGCAAGAGAGCTTGGAGTACCTTTCTACTCTTCTTATCAGAGGGATCTATCGCTGCTCATCAGGACATTCGTTCCCTAAAGGTAAAAAGAAGGAGAAGGCAATAGGGGGAGTGAGCTAATGGGATGCAATACCTGCCACGATTGCGAACAACCAGTATCTTGGAGTTGACTATGTCATCGAGTTTGAATAGGAATAGTAGGAACGCTAGAGGAGATGATCATGTGACTTCATTTTAATCAGGTGACAGTGTGCAGCCGTTGAGGAAGGAGTCTTTGGAGTAGATAACTTGTAGAATTTCTTTCTTCCCGGAAACAACAGATATATTAACATACATGAAAGCTTGAAGTAAAGTGATCGTTTTGACTATTTTTGACATTCAAACCTCATCGAGGTTAAACTCATGCAACTCACAATGAAATCTGCCGACATGGACACCCGATCAGTACAGTCTGGAGGTTCTCAGGCCAACAGTATAGACTCCACCGTCTCCAAGCACAGGAAGCAAGGAGGCGGGTTCTTCCGCTTCTGGTCGGGGCGCTCCAAGCCACGCAAGAGCAGTACCGACTCGGTCCACAGCGGCGGCGGGCTCGGCACTCCGCGTAACACGCGACAGGTCGGTCGCTCGCGCAGCGCGGCGGCTTACATCAACAGCACCTCCAAGAAGGGGGCCGGCACGATCGAGTGCCCCTTGTGCCTAATGGAACGCCCCAAGGAACAGTTTCCGGACATCATCACGTGCGACCACCGCTCGTGTCAGGAGTGCCTACGACAGTACCTGAAGATTGAAATCACGGAGAGCCGAGTGAACATTGCGTGTCCGGAATGCGCGGAGCCTCTCCACCCCAATGACATTAAACTTGTGTTGCAAGACAGTGCTCTTATGGATAAATATGAGGAGTTCACACTACGGAGACTACTCATGATGGACCCAGATTGTCGATGGTGTCCGGCGCCAGACTGCGGGTAAGTGATTGTCTTGACTGATAAGAGACCCTAAGTACATTGTAGGCTACTAGTAAAAATGAAGGCAACATTACAGGCAGTTTAATTCAGAGCATACACCTGTACAAGCTATTGAAAAGGCAATTTTAGAGGGATTTATAAGTCCATTATGTTCACAAACTTGCATGAATGTACAACACATGTACTTAACATGTATGGCAGTAGTGACACGTTGACCAGTCCCTGGCCATATATCTCCCATCCCCTCTTTCTCTCTCTCTCTCTCTCTCTCTCCTCTTTTTCTTTCCTGTTACACATAAACTAATATCTCTCCCTATTTTTCTTCTTGCCTTCCTCATGCTTTCATAAGTTTTGACCTTCAGTTATGAAACTCTTTCTTTTTGAACAATCTTCACTCTGTGTTTGTCTGTTTTGTCTGTCTGTGTCTCTGTCTGCCTGTCTTTTTCTCTGTTTCTTTTTCTCTTTTTGTGTTTTGTTTTTTCTCTAGACCCTTTACACCAAGTTTGCCAAGGGCAATATCAAATACAATTGCTACGTGTACAGATAAAACATACATGCACACATGATGCTCCGCACACCAAATAAGTCTTAGCTCCTTTCCAGACATTTTGTTTACCCACACCTGATACCATTCTAGCTCAAGCAGTATATAATTCGTGTTGATTGCATCGTATTAAGAATTGATAAACTCTGATGAGAAAAACATGAGTGGGGGAAGGTATGTGATTTGATTTTCTTTCTGCGCATGTTTAGGCTGTATCTAAAATTGTTTTTTATGGCTGCACAAGAAACGTGCACGTGCTCAGTAATGTGCGTTTAATGGTTGAACATGTAATGTGCAGACATACAGAACATGTACCGTACTGTACATGCACAACGTGTAAATTAACAGTAAAAGAGAGCATCTCAGAAAATAGTGATTTATTCATGGAGGCCTGTTACGATTTCTCATGTTCCTATGCTCAGAAAATGAGCAGGAGTTTGACGGGCCTTTCCATCATGTGCACAAATACATGCCATTCTCTAATTTTAATTTACACCCTTCATTTTTCTTTCTTTCTTTCCTAAGATTTGTGTGTGTGTGTGTGTGTGTCTCTCTCTCTCTCTCTCTCTCTCTCTTAGGGTCATTCCATGTCAAATCACCCAATGGTTTTAACCCGACCATTTTTGATTTTGATGAAACTTAGTGTACTTGTTGAGTGTGATCTCACAGCACCAAATCCCAAATTTTAGGTCAATCGGGTGAGGGGTTTGGGAGATACGGCCCACCAAATTTTGAGATTTTTGCAAAAATGGGGGTGGCGGGCCTACCTTTGAACCCTTGTATTTCGGGACCTAATGGGTCAATCTTCACAAAATTTTATTGTTAGAAAGGGTATTCAATAAGGATTCCAAATCTGCGGCCATTTTGAAAATTCGTACATGTTGGGGTACTTTGACCTCTTGACCTAAGATTTGACCTTGAAATTGACCTTGTGGATCGCGTGACCTTGACAATATTTTTCATGAAATGTAATCTCTGACATGTTCACTAAAACATATAAAAGTTTCAGAGATATAATATTTTTTGTTTAGGAGCAATAAGGATTGAAAGTATCCATACTTACAGATATTCACGATAAACCCTATTATAATGTATACAATACATGCAATATGCACAGTACAACATACATCTTCCACATGCTATTTTGTTCTAGGCATATCCATTCTAAATGTCAGCAGTACTTGAATAGAAATAAAATGACAAGTTCATATAGGCCTAAAGGGTTAACAGGATGTATGGCTTTAGGCCTCTGAGTCGGTTCTAGGATAATTACCCCCCTGGAAAATTAACCCCCAGGAAATGTCCCCCCCCCCCCTGCCGAGGACAATTACCCGCCGAGGACTATCACACCCAGAGGACAATTACCTCCTAGGACAATCTGTCCCCCCGAGGACAATTACCCCCCGGACAATTACCCCCCCCCCCCCCCCCCCCCCCCCCTATTCGTTAAAGGGGAAGTCCATCCTGATAATAAGTTGGTTTAATCAAAGCAGATTTGTTTGGGGGGAGGTAATTATCCTTGAGGGGTGATTTTTCAGGGGGGGGGGGTAATTGTCCTTGGGGGGGGGGGGGGGGGGACAGATTGTCCTAGGAGGTAATTTTCTGGGGTTAATTGTGCTCCGGGTGTGATAGTCCTCGGGGGGGGGGGGAATTTTCCAGGGGGGAATTATCCTAGAACCGACTCAGAGGCCTAAAGCCATACATCCTGTTAACCCTTTAGGCCTATATGAACTTGTCATTTTATTTCTATTCAGGTACTGCTGACATTTAGAATGGATTTGACTAGAACAAAAAAGCATGTGGAAGATGTATGTTGTACTGTGCATATTGCATGTATTGTATACATTATAAAAGGGTTTATTGTGAATATCTGTAAGTATGGATACTTTAAATCCTTATTGCTCCTAAACAAAAAATATTATATCTCTGAAACTTTTATATGTTTAAGTGAACATGTCAGAGATTACATTTCATGAAAAATGTTGTCAAGGTCACGTGATCCACAAGGTCAATTTCAAGGTCAAATCTTAGGTCAAGAGGTCAAAGTACCCCAACATGTACAAATTTTCAAAATGGCCGCAGATTTGGAATCCTTATTGAATACCCTTTCCAACAATACAAATTTTGTGAAGATTGACCCTTTAGGTCCCGAGATACAAGGGTTCAAAGGTAGGCCCGCCACCCCCATTTTTGCAAAAATCTCAAAATTTGGTGGGCCGTATCTCCCAAACCCCTCACCCAATTGACCTAAAATTTGGGATTTGGTGCTGTGAGATCACACTCAACAAGTACACTAAGTTTCATCAAAATCAAAAATGGTCGGGTTCAGATTTTCAGATTTTTTGGGTGATTTGACATGGAATGACCCCTTAAGTTCTTGTAAATACAAAAGTACATGTACATGTAGGTTTCCTCTTTTCTATTCTGTGCCAACAGTGCCATACTCTTTACATGTACATGTCACTAATGTCCTTTGGCAAGACATTAATCTACATAAATTTGCTGAACTTACCCCAGGTGTAAATGGAAACCGACTTCCCAGTCATGATAGGTTCCATGCTACAAACATGTAGGCCTGTTTTCATCAGCTCGAGTTTGCCAAATAACCTGCTACATGTAATTGACAGACTTGAGCGCTGTACCGAAATTCATTACTATCATTTTTACTACATTCAGCTACATTATATTTGTTTCAAATGCTACTTTTCTATCTTTTTTCTTCTGTTTGTTCTTTGGGTCTTCTACTTGTTTGATTGTTTTAAAAGAAATTCATGGTGCAATATAAAAAAAGCAAATGTACATTGTAGATGCTTCCTACATGTACAGTAGGGTTTTGGAATTATCATATTTTTTCAGTTGAGGTATTGAAAAGAAAAGTATATAATTCAATTATTCAACATCTACAGGAATACATCAAGAACAGTATATCAAAAAGGGGAAAACCAGACTTTTCCCTTTCATTCAAACATTCCTTCGGGTGTGATTAACCTAATTCTCCTTATCATCAAATGCCCTGGAATATTCCTTTCAAATCGGTCAGCAACTTGTTTACGCCACTAAAAATGGGTTGTGGACATAATTAACACCTTTTCGCTGTATTCTTTGCAATATTACCCCTTTAGCCTTTACCATTAAAACATCATTTTACCTGAAGTGCTAAGATGTAAATAGCTACTATAATAGATTACTAGATAAAATTCAACACTTGATGATCTCGAAATACAGAGTATTTGATGTAACATGTAGAACTTTGAAATTCTAAATGCTATAATTTTTGCGAAGATTTTAATTTTGTGAATTGTTGTTGGGTCGTGTATTCCACAAAAATGAGCCAGTAGTGCACATCTGTTGTATGTAGCCTTTGTTAATTAGCGTGACAGCGACTTGTGGAAATAGCTGTATCCTTGTCATCTTCTAAAAGATCTGTGTCCAAAATATTAGCTTAGAAATTAAATATGAAATGTACATAGTACTAGTAGAAGTACATATCGAAGATGCATGTACCGGTACATGTATTCCTAATAACCTTTCCATTTCTTAAAATCTTTCCTTCTAGATTTGCCGTCATAGCAACTGGTTGTGCAAACTGCCCTCAGTTGTCGTGCCAGCGCCAAGGTTGCGGAACGAGTTTCTGCTACCACTGCAAGCAGTTATGGCACCCTAACCAAACCTGCGATGCCGCCAGACAGCAACGTCTGGGGATCATCCGCAAAACATCTTTGAGTTATAGTCAAGGGTCGTCCTCACGTGAGTACATGAACTGCTAAATGCTGTTGAAATTGTTGTAAAATTGCCATTAATTGCAATGAAGAAAATGGTGCGTATTAAAAGAAAGACAGTATATTCCTCTTCAGCCCTGAAATAGTCCGCGTATAAATGTGTTATTCACTTTTCCTGAAATTTCAATAATTTTTTTCCAAAAATTTGATTAGATTTGTGCCCCTTAGAACCACAGCAAGATGACTTTAAACGCTACGTTGTCCCTTTTTTCGTTTTGAGGGAAGGGGGGGGGGGGGCAATATTAAGTAATGAACTGAATAGACAAGTTCATGAATGCATTTAGAATGAAAAGGTGACACTGCAATATGACTTTTCAAGAAGTACCTGCTAGCGTAGTATTTTCACATGTTAATTCCTCTTTTGCATATTCCATCTTTTCCCTACCGCTACAGAGGACCAGATCAAACAGTGCCCTCGTTGTACAGCGTTAATCATCAAGCTTGACGATGGCTCGTGTAATCACATGACCTGTGCCGTCTGCGGAGCTGAGTTCTGTTGGTTGTGTATGAAGGAGATATCGGATCTTCATTATCTCAGGTGAGAAATCGGGAATGATAAATGACAATTCATCCATTCCCTTCGAAAAGGGGAACTCCCTAGATTGTTTCTGTAGGACATTGTCTAATTTCCATATATTTCATCCAAACATGAAAAATCTCTCAATATGACCATTGAATAATAATAAATTCTTGTGTCACTACCATTAGTCATTGTCGTATCAAGAGATTTTCATTCATGGATGAAATATTTGGATGATTGTCACATCGCACAGAATCGCCCAGAACTGTTTCAACTCTGTTTAATGTTGCTGTTTACAGTTATCCTCCCATTCAAGGAGGACATGACATACTGTGTTATTTAATATAAACCCGATAACTACTGAGTAATGCAATGTTCATGGGCTCAATGCAGGGACCGCCCAGTTCCCGTAGGCAAAGATGGGATTAAATAAACAACAATGGCCCCCCACGCACTCACTGTGAAATGTTATGACATGAATGATGCTCGCGTCATTTGATTTTGCTCTTTTTTTGGGGGGGGGGGGGGCAGTTTCTGCACCAGGTCTGAAAGGGTTTTCTTAATCTTAAAACTGGGAGACTGAGGCCAGTAGCAAACCTTAAATGACGTTTGATCTTATGTACATCATTGCTTCATTGAGTTGCATATGTAGCCAATATTACTGTTGTAACTTTGTTGTTTAGTGAAATATGCAACCTTTTTGGGCGATTGCAATTCAAAAAAAATGTTTCCTTTAAATGGGTGATTACAAAGGTACAGGTACGTACATGGAGGAGCGGCAAGAAAAGATTTCAAGCCTTTCATAGAATTGTTATTGAATACAGGAAACATAAAGGAAACATTAAACAGGAATGTGCAAGGCCACGGTTTCAGCTGCTACTACAAGTAGGAACAAGAAAGTAGCACAAATTTTGTTTGTTGATCAAGCCGGGGATTTTAAATTGGTTTTGAGAGTCATAAATAATGTACATTTATAGAAGTGGTGTATTTTTCCACGTATGAGATATTTAGAAATGTTTCCTGAACTATATTTGTTCATTAATCTGTGTACCGTATTTAAGTGACTGACTGACTGACTGTAAGTTTTATGGAAGCTCATTCACCTACAGGCTATGCTTATCCAAATATACATTATCAGGGATCAGTCAGGGGAATTTCTTTGTTTGTGCAGTCAAATTAATGCAAAGCCAGATAAATAGTGATTTGTCATCAGTATTACCTGTATGTATTATTCATTCAAATTTGAGTGAATCATAAGAAACAAAGCAGTTCTATTTTCTCACTATAATAAAGGAATGTGTCATGATGATGTGGGATGTTATTATTACTATTGGGACTGGGAAGTCTTAGAGCAAGCAGGTTTGGGAATTTGAAAATGATGGATACAGTAGGGATTAGTCATCAGGCAGAGACTCTGATAGACACTTATTACAATAATAACTAAATTGTAAAAACAATTATACATGTAGATTACATTTCTACAGAGCTTACATGTAATGCAGAGGTACAATCTCATAAAACTTTTAGCCTATTAATTACAATAAAAACAATAGTAACTAATTAAAATCGAGTTATACAATATACATGTACATGTAGATTACATTTCTACAGAACTTACATGTAATACAGAGTTACATTTTCATACAGCTTTTTTATAGCCTATTTACACACATGTAAATGTAGTTTCGTCTCCATAGTCTTGCATTCCAGACCCTCTGCCATGCTTACAACTGACATGGGTTAGTGTTTGCGAGCTACAATGTACTGCAATGAATCATGATCTTTTACTCACAAAAGAGGTCACAGATTCACAATGCTTCTTTCTATAAAAGACGGGGAGAAATAAAAGATTTGGAATGATGGTATTAGTGAAACTAAATGCAAGAGGATATCAAGGATTATACGTCCTAGTCCAATGATCCTAATCAACGTTGTCATCATGTGCTGACTATGGTAGCTGTAAAGATGCAATATGATCTTGGAAAGATGGTTAGCTTTGATGCACAGCTTTAGGGAGATTTGTGCCCTAAAAGCTCTTTATCCTGGCTGTAGGCCTTAAACTGCGATAGCATAGAAGAATCATTGTAAGATGTGGTTCTCGTAACTTTGTCTTTTTGTATCTTCTTTCCTCTCTTTTGCTTTATCTCTCTTGCTTACTTACTTCTACTTTCTTTCTCTTTCTCTTAATGCTCTTCTTCTTCTCGCTGAGGTTTTTTCCCTCTCTTTTCATTTCTTCATTCTCCTCTCTTTTTCTTTCTTTCTCTTGTGGTCATTTACACTCTCTTGATAGCCATTTAATCTTTATAGAGAATCACTTGCAGTTTCATTTTCCCTTCCCCTTTTTTAACTAAGTTTCATTATCTCTCTTTTGCTATCTAGGCCTATATCATGAAACTTAATCCTTTGCTGTATAGAAAAGAAAAATAAGCCTCAATATTAATCCTTTGTTTTCTTTCTTTCTCTTTCTCCTTCTCTTTCTCCTTTTCTGAGAAGCAATTCCACCCTCTATCTCCTTAAATACTATCAGGAATACATGCATAAACTATATACATGTATTTAAACTGCTGACTTCTGTTTTGACACACTCATTTTCTTTTTGACAAGTCGTTTATTCCTGTCAAAACTATCTACGCATATTCTGTAAAGAACTTTTGACTACACCAATTTACACTGAGGGGCATTTGACAATAGGAGGGTATAATAAGGAGGACAGTTGGAGCTAAGGAATTTTGGTGTGATCAGTGGACCGAGTTATTTATAACTGAATATATCATTCATTGAAACCTACAATGAATGACTGGGCAGGATAGAACTGGACTCCAGAATGTAAACACTTTACAAACTGGACTCTGGCATGCAAACACTGTATTGCACTGTATTTGCTTTTCCCTGATTAAGGTCAATACATTGTACTGTTTGTTAGTCTGATAAGCAAACATGCCCTCATCAGAGAGCTGGTGTAAATATCTTTACAAATAGTTTAGGAATTCTGAAAATCAACTATCATGTCATACAGCCTAGCAGAACGGGTCTATAGTTTGTTCATTAAATTACTGTAGTACGGGTTGAACAGGAACGTCCAGATGAGTGAAGGAAAAACAACTTTTAAAATTTCTATTTTTTTAATATTCTCCTTTTTCATGAGGAGTAAGATATAAAATTAAAAAATTGGAACATGTCACATGCATCATTCCTTGGAAAACAATTTGTCTAAAAAAGATGTTTTTCCAATGTTAAGTTCCTGTTTACCCCGATTGTTCCTATTCAAATTGTTACAGTACGTAGCAATGGTATTATACTTTATGTGAAGTTATCCGTCATTCTCTCACGAATAGCTATCATAATTTTGTAGTACATGCCCATTAATGTGATTGTGAGTGCTTATATAAAGCCAGCAGTTTTGTTTACATCATCATGAAACGAATGTCCATGCTTATTAATTATCTGGCCAAGGCTGGAGTTCCTGGAAACACATGTCCCATGATAAAGCCTGTTGCATGCATGGAAGATAGAAAGATGGGCATATAGCCAGGGAATTGACAGAATTGACTAATCTATGTGTAGGAATTCCCCTCCTAATAAACGTCCTTATGGCAGGCACAGGACAATTGTCATTTGACATTGAACTCACAGAGTACACTCGGAACATGTACGTGTACATTTACATGGATGTGTGCCATCAGAAGGACGCTAGAACAGGAATTAATTGCCATGTACATGTAGAGATATAGGCGTACACTTAGGAATTCCCCACCTAACGTCCTTATGGCAGGCACATGACAATTGTCGTTTGACATTGAACTCGAGAGTACACTCGGAACATGTATGTGTGCCATCAGAAGGGCGCTAAGTACAGGAATTGCCAATAGCCCAATATACATGCATACATGTACATATTTAGGCGTACACTTGGGAATTCCCCTCCTAGCGCCCTTATGGCAGGCACATGACAATTGTGATTTGACACTGAACTTATAGAGTACACTTGTACTTCCTTCCTGAATAAAGATGAATCATTTTCAGTGAGGAGTTTAGTATTGCAATTTGTTTGTGTAGGATTGCTATGGATGAGAATGACTTGCAGGTTTACATGTAGGACTGTTGGTGTATTCCATAATATCTCTATCAGGTTACTAGCAGAGACAATTGTTAATTGATGAAGGGAGTCTTTAAAAATTAACAATAGGAATTAAATGAACCTTCAATTTAATTCTTTCTTCATGAATCCAAATTCAGATCAAAATTTGTTTTGGTCACACATTGTAAAACAAATATATGAGAAACTATATTGTTGTTTATAATCATAACAGAACCATCAAAATAAAAGGTAGACAAAATAGAAATATTCTTATATTCTAGTATTACACATTGAAAATGATGAAAAGGAAAGAACATCAGTGTGAACGAAGGTTATTGCACTCAACCTGTTCACAAAAAGAGATAGAAACTGACCGATTTAGCTCTAGCAAACTCAAACTTAAAGAGATGTTTCAAATCAAAGAAAGAAAGATAGTGAAATTGCTCCAGACATGTAGGAATATTACTTTTTTCTATTAAAAATCCTGTATTTACACTGTACCATGAAATAAGGAAGTGACTTTTACAGTGCTGTACAGACACTCCCTACATTTCTCTTACCCAATAACATTTCCCTTTTAAACTTGCCAAAATGAATTCTGTAATCAATATGTATCTTAAATTGAAGAGCTTCAATCATTTCTTTTAAAGGCGCACTGTTATTAAATCATGGGGGATCGGGGTACATGTGATGCATTGCATTACTTTTTTTTCTTCTTGATGTGTCTGAAACCACCAAGACCACAACATTGTTCATGGTATCTCTTTTGAGTGAAAGAGAAAGTAGTTGAATTCAGCGTTCATGAAGTTTGATGGTGCTTGAAACAAATAAGAAGTGTGAAGCAAAGCAATTCAGACGGATATATTTACTCTCATTAGGTGTATTCTCTTGAAAATATCTATGAATACATTCTCTTCCATGGAAACCTGTCAATTATCAATCTTAAAACGACCTGTTAGCTGGAAACATTCATGTTTTGAGGACCCGCACAATGATGACACTCTCTATTAAAGTGAAGCAGGACTTATATTATGGTTGAGTCATCTTCTCTTCCCCGTTAGAAGACGAAGTACCATGTAAACATCCTGGTTATTGCTTGTAAGCTTCTGGGACATGGAAACATTTGCATGGCATGACTCACATTAAACATCAATGAATGAGCTACTGTGGGGAACATGAAGAAAAACAACATTCTGTTGGCATGTAAGCCTACGCTATATGGCTAAACCACAATGTTCGAGGTTGCAGATGATATGAAACATTATATTTTGTGCCGCCTGTTGTGATATAGTCAGTGACCACAACGAATATTGATTCTATGCTGAGTGACATAACAGACTACAGCAAGAATTCACAATATGCTTCCGACCCAATAAACAAGATTTTCAAGGGATGATAACGCACAAATTTACATGTACTTGTATGTACAGCTCAATACAAATGTATGTGTAGCTCGAATAAAAGAAAAAGAAAAATAACAAAAATGCCCTTTAAAATATAAATCATGAACGTATTGCTTAATACACACCTGTTTAACCTGGAAATTAATTATAATATTTTACAATGCCGCAATCTGAATGGTTTCAACATACATTTTCAAATCCAATGCTAATTGTAATCTTGAATGACCATTAATCTGTTACTTCTACAGGTACCGTTATCTTGTCGCGACCCATCTTGATCTAACTAAACACTGAGGGGGAAAGCTTTCAATTTTACACTACAGCAACTAAGATTCTGTCAATTGAGTTTGAAAAAGATTTCTTAGAATAATTTGAAGTGGATTTATCAGGCCCACCGGTGTATTCAGTCATTTTCATTTTCTTTTAGATTTATTTATCTTTGGAAACCGACATAAGCATAATTAGCATATCTGATTTTAGCCAAAAGGGCCTAAAGTCATATCATTTTTACACAGGGTTAACGCCTGTCTGGTTCCAAACAGATGATGTTATGTAACGCATAAAGGTGCTCTTCCATTTTTCAGATGCAACCCCTTTAGAGGCCTGTTGCTGTAGTATGCATTTAAACCATACCATTTCCAACTGTACTATCTGAATATCAGTTCAATAACTTTGGCTCTTATCTCTTCTGACCACAGCCCCTCTGGATGTACTTTCTGGGGGAAGAAGCCATGGAGTCGCAAGAAGAAGATCCTGTGGCAGCTTGGCACGCTCGTAGGAGCTCCAGTGGGGATAGCCCTGATTGCTGGAATAGCCGTTCCAGCCATCATCATCGGAATACCAGTCTATGTTGGAAGGAAGGTGAGTTAGCAGGATTTATGAAGGTTCTATGACACATGCTCCGGCAAGGATTGGTTTGTGGTTAATATCCTACTTGTAACTGAATTATTTACTTTAATTCTAGACCAAACACTTTACCTAAACCTAACCCTAATACCTCGGTCACACCACCAAAACATTCCACACACCGACTCCAAAGCAACCGATTCCTGGCCATGCAGGGCTAGGGTAATAACAAACTAATATTCAAACCAAATCCTAAACTCTTGACTTCCCCTATAACCCATTTGCAGCCCTAATCAAAACCCTATTTCAATGACAAAATAGCCCGAGCAGTTGTCACAGCACCATTATGAAAATTCAACAAGTTGAAGTTGATACATGGTTTAAGCTCGTACATCAGAGCAACCACATAGGATCCAGTGTACAAGTGTTTTTGTTAAACTTGAATTGAGCATGAGCTCAAACCTAGCGATAGGAATTTATTCACTAGAATATTCTTCTTTGCAAACTGCCTCAAAAGAGTTATAAAACCTCTGCTCTCGTAGAACATTAAAACATTTCAGAAAACTGTATTCGCCAGTAGCAAATTATTTCCAGGAAACGAGATAGCAAAGTTTGGGTGCAGCCAAGACCAAACATAGACAACAGGAGGTTGACGAAGAGTTTAGTGGTATTATTGTGAACTTCTGGTATAGGTCCACGTCTGGGTCACAGCACTGATGCGTATTTTAGATTTCATTTCCACCTTTTGATTTTGCTTACAATCAGGTTAGGTTGGCCATTTTCACTTCACCTGTCAAATGATGTCCTACATTAGTCCCTATTAAACTCTTATCTATTTCTCTCTCCATTTCTCTTTATTTTTCTCCTCCGACTCCTCACCCATCCCTATTTTGACCGATTCCATTTTCTTGGGGTTCCTTGTCTTTTTTAAAGGTGAACTTCAAAGAAAATCACAAATATGTCAACTAATGTATCACTAGAAACTGGTAAGCTAACAGATAGCCATCGTACAAGTTTTAGGTCAACTACATATCGGGTGATTTATAAAAATACAAATACAACCACCTCCAGTAGCAGCTGGGATATGCGAGAGATTCGCCGGAAAAATAACGATGTTTTTAATGACGTCACTATATGGACCAACACTGCCCAAGCAGACGACATCCCATAGAGAATGAACATAATTGCAAAGCTATTATTTCTCAAATTATAATGAGTTTAGTGTATATAAATGTAATGGCATGTCAAACCATTCAAAGGGGGATATGACCCGATTCCGATAACTAAAATCGTTTGCTTGTAAATACACAGGATATGTGTTAATTAACGATCAAAGAAACCAGACTTTCAAATTGAAAACCCCCCGGAATGATATCAGGACGGCATTTGTTCCCTCTTGAAACGCCGAACATACCGCGCTGTGTGCAGCTGAATATTCAATAACGTCTTATTTTGTTTACAAGCGACAAATTCCTTTATTTTTGTATCGCTGCATTTGTCATCAAAATAAAACCGTGTGCGGGGTTTAGAGTGAGGCAATAGATTATAATTTTAGCCTGACGGTAGTGAAGTAAGAGAAAGAACTCAAAAGAAGATGTAAACACAGGCACTGAAAATGTGTGTGATGTCATGGGACATCGTCTGCTTGTGCAAATCGTGTCCATACAGTGATCTCACACATCTCAGGAGCGTTCGGAGAGCTCTTCAGGTGCTATGCCGGGGCTGTATTTAAGCGTTTTATAATTTATAATAATAATCACCTCGAATGTTTCCAAGCATTGAAGTTTGATAACCTTGTCGAATCACAGTTTCAACTTTGCAATAATGAAATTAAGTTAGTTTTTAAAATCAATGAACATCAACTTTAAGTATAGGCTATTGCATGATCCCATCTCTTCTCTTTTTATTTCTCCTCTGTCTTTTTCCTGATCAAGTCTTCCCTTCTCCCACTCTCTCTCTCCCCTCTCTTTCTCTCTCTCTCTCTCTCTCTCTCTCTCTCCTTCTTTCCTCCCTTCCCACCCTCCCCCTTTTATCTCTCCCTCCTTCTCTCCTCTCTCCCTTCCTTTCCCCCTAATCTCCTGCCCTACTTCTTCCAATCTCCATCTCTATTCTCTTTCATCCTCTCTCATCCTCTCTATCTTTGTCTGTGTTGTTGCCAATGATAGATGAATAGTGCTGTCAATTATCTCTTTTCTTGACACATTGAGTTTACGTCAGTGAAATCTTTTCTGACGTGATGGCTAGCGTGGTGGGCGATGTTTGCGAAAGTCCTTCTTTATTTCCTTCCAATCTTATGTTGTTAGGGTAAATTGTAGAATATTTGTAAAAAAAATAAGAAGGATTCCCAAAATAGTGCTAATGACTTTTGAATGCAAGATGGTAGGCGAAATATGACAGGGAAAATGATCTTTAGAGCTACATGTAGTAGCGTGAATTTTTAGTACTACATGTACAGTATGTTCTAGAATTGAAGATCAAGGCCCGTTGCATAAAACTTACCATTGATGGTAACTTTGCCATCAATGGTAAGTGGCAACTACCATGGTAACAGGGCTCAACAGCCAATTCAAATTAAGATTTACATGGTAGTTAGCATTGATGGCTGGCAAAGTTACCACCAATGGTAGGTTTTGTGCAACAGGGCCCTGTTTTGTTTTTTGTTTGTTCCAGTCTTTTTTTATTGATTTATGAAGTAGTGATATCCCTTACACAGAACAGGGTGGTCAGTTTCTTCAATTATTTTGGAATATCTTTGTTCTTTTTGAAAGAAGAAGAAAAAAACTTCATGAAATGAAATTACAACAAGTTTAAAGATTAAAAAGTCACATGGTGCAATAGAAAAAAGAAAGATGACAGTAAGGAGCAGATGGGGAATATATTTTGAGGCAGCTTGGTGACGTAGGTTTATAGGTAATTTCAGATAAAAGGAAGGGGGAGGGGTAGCAAAGAAATTTGAATTCATGGATTGTAGAGGAGCAAGTTCTCTTTATTCCAATTAATAATTATCATTTATTGGTGATGAATGCATACGCTATTGAGTCTCTTTATATCAAATATGAGATTTCTTCTGTGTACATAGATTCCAATTTCAGGGGAAAGTGATTAATTCCTTCATTAAAAAAAAAAAAGATGGATCAAATACTTCTAGAGAAGATCAGTTTTCATGTATTTGTCTGATATCCGTAAATTCTAATTTACTAGGATCAAAACAAGACTACAAGAGTGAACTTTTTTTCTTTTTAAAGCAGTAGAAAGTTATTCATTATCTATATAGTGTCGGGTTGCTTACTCCAATCAGATTAAAAGTGTCTAGTATTTGTCAAAAAGGAAAGGAAGTGAGCAGGGATATGAAACATTAACTGATCGACTTACGATGTAGTGGATTGTTCATATTGAAATAAACAAGTTTTGAATGTGTGATGTAATACCATGTCAGAAATATATATCATTATCTAGTCAGTGTCTAGTTGCCTACTTCCATCAGATAAAAAGTGTCTAGTATTTGTCAAAAAGGAAAGGAACCAAGCACTGAGCAGCGATATGGAACATTAACTGATCGACTTACGATGTAGTGGAGTGTTCATACATGCTTTGAATGTGTGATGTACATGTATACCATGTCAGAAAAAACCTTACTTTTGAGATACATTAACTGATCGACTTACGATGTAGTGGAGTGTTTATACATGCTTTGAATGTGTGATGTACATGTATACCATGTCAGAAATAAACTTACTTTTGAGAAAGCAGAATAGCAGATACACAAAAGAGAAAAACAAGATGTAATCTGTGGCATGGTGCAGTTTGTATTCCATTCTATTTTAATGCAAGAACTGTTGTTATTAAACAGTTGTCTAATAAATAATTCTACAATCTCTTTATCCTTGTGTCTCTGTGTAGGCCTGTTGTATTTTTCTTTTATGGATGGCTTTACGTTCATGCATATTGGAGATGATTAAAGAGATATTCAACAATTATTGCGACCTTCAAAGAGGTTGAAGTTTAAAGAAGAAAGTTTGAATGAAATAGGTTAAAGTTGATACTCTAAGACAATCCCAAATACTGAGATAGTTACATAAATAGAAAGCTTTTAACCCCCATAATAACACCAAATGGTGTCCACCCGACAAAACAAGTTTAGAATAATGAATTTATTCGAGTAAACTCTACCAAAATATCTAAGTCTGAAACCCGGAGAGCACGTAGAGTCGGGCCTCTATCCGTGACGTCACGAACGGGACTCGTGGGCTCAGTGAGAGTGAATGGCAGTGATATCCCTACGTAAATGCTATCCTGTCAGAGCTTAGATTTGTTGTTGTTAAGGAGTATATTTGATGGATTTTCTGTTTTCATTTGAATGAAGAATAACGAAGCAACATTTTCCAGTCGCTGATTTCTTTTTATATCCTCATATTCACCTATTTGGTAGAGATTTAAGACGAGTTTACTGCTTAGGAATTAAAGTTAAATCGTGCACGTATGAATAGGCGGATGCATTATATCAGATAAGGTACAGGAGCAGTTTTGTAAAACGAATAGGTCTAGAACTATGATAGTACTTATCATAGATGTGTGTGACTGCCTCAAAAAAGGATACAGTACCAGTTAAACATTTTATGTTGTAAAATATCAAACTTGAACGAGATCATGCAAGCGCGCTTCCTCTATAATATTTTGGCGAGTGATGCGGCTCTTGCATGAACGTTCGTGAAGCGAGCAGAATCGGGAGGTAAGACCAAGCCGCTGCTCTAGGCGCTGCTTGCTTGTGATGGAACGTACGTGCGCTAGTTATATGTTTATCAGCAATTGCAAGAGAATGAAAGCGACGTTGCCAGCTAAGAAAAACAACTAACAAAGACTTGCTCCTGACTACCGGTGTCAGAATTGGTAGATGAAGGATCTTCAGGGCCAAGGAAGGCAAAAAACATGGGAAAAATGAAGAAGAAACCATCGGGAGATCGCTATAGTGTATGGTAATGAACTGTGCATGGGTAGACAGCTATACTAGCTGTTCACTCCGTGCCTGGGCCGATTTCAACACCAAAACAAAAATGACATGGTGAAAATATCGACTAATAGCACATCGTTGGCATGTTTATGTCATTATTTTTAAAAGGGGAATTGATATTAATACTATGAAGTACTAGGGGAAGGTAAAGAATTGTACATAGAATTATGATTTATTAGACTTTTCAGCCTTTGAAACAAAAATATGCAGAAAATCGTATCACTCTGCACATGTTTGCTATGGAACATCCGGGTACGTGAATATACTCTTTCCCGGACGTGAGGTCATAAATAGTAGACCAGCGCCGTGACTGATTTTCTATGCAAAGAGAGGCGGATATTTTCGACATTTCAATTGAGGATTTTGAGTAGACAGAATTTTTTTGTGATATACTAAGTAATTGAAAAACTTAAAAATAACATGTATGCTTGCGGTAGGTAACAAATTAAGGCCTAAAAAAAAAAATTGATGACTTGGCGTAACCCGCCCGACCCTATTTTTATCGCCGACCCTACGCTTTTTTATTTTTTTGTTGTTTTTTTTGTAATTTTTTTTTTTTTTTTTTTTTTTTTTTTTTTTTTTTTTAAATGTTAGTCAATACATTGTGAAAATAATAATATTTGTGAACAGCCCCTTCTAAACCTACATATTCACCTGTTTATCCTGTTGAAGACAGTGTCTGAGATATCTCAGACTGGGGTCTGTTGGAAACCTATTAATGCGTTCGTATGTTTGTATTTTATGTGCATGAGGTTGTATGTACATGTACATGTATGTATGCAGGGGGGGGGGGGGGGGGCAGGTGTATGTATGCATCCCCCAGGTCCCAAGGTGATCAAGATTTCAACAATTTCTTGCTCACTTTGCTCACACAGTGTGTGTGTCCATATATGTGTGTGTCCATATATGTGTGTGTGCGTGGAGTTATTTGAACATATTGTGGTCTACCCCTCTCATCAGATCATCCCCAAGGTCTGAGGACCTATCTACGCCACTGTATGTATGTATGTGTATGAATGGCTAATTTCATGTATGCAAATATAAGCAACAACAACAACAACCAAAAAAAAAAAAAAAAAAAAAAAAAAAAAGAAAATCGCCCTACCTACCCTAATTTTCAGTGACCCGTTACGCCAAGTCATCAATTTTTTTTTTTAGGCCTAAGGGACATTTATTTGCTTAGAGTATCAACTTTAAGCAATTAAGAATAACTTTGATAGTTGAGATTAAATGTTTGTTAGACAACTCTTCCAGTTGCTCCTAAAACACAAAACTGTAAAATAATTATTCAAAAATCCATTGCTAAAAAAAAGACTGCTTGCCAATTTGAGATTTTACATAAATTAAATGATTTCATTTTTCAGCCACTTAGGAAATTTTCTCATTTTCTAATTTTTTTGGCCAATATTTTCTAAAATTACAGCAACCCCTTTCTCTAGTTTGTTTATCCGTTTCCACAAAATTCAACTGTTAGCCAAAGTATTTGTTGAATTCCCTTTTAAGCACCATACATGTACATGTGGTTTTCTAGATGCTTCAATCTCGACTAAAATCACATTTTATAATAAAATTAAAAATAGCTCATTTTCTGATATTTAAAAACAAATTGAAATCCAGAAACTTTGCATAAAAACAGTACCGGTACTTAGATCAGAAATCAAGTCTCTAGTTTCATTGTTTTTATGATAATTTGTGAAATAAGCTGCATTTTATCCTTGGCAGCGATAAGGAAGTGATCCAGTGATGCCGGTTCAATACAAATAAAATGAGTTCATGAACTTATTTATCATTTAGGTCAAGGAGGAATTAGAGATAATAAATATTTAATGATTCATCTTTTTTCAAATTACTACCAGTATTCGTTTGAATTTTAGTCATTTATTTCTTTATTTCTGTAATCGTTCATTCATTCATTCATTTATTTCAGTTGTTCATTTTTTTCATTCATTTTAGATGATTTTTTTATTTTAAATAGGTAATGGTTATAAACTTAAGACTCTGGACTGGACTCATTCTTTTAATTTTAATTTTAATTTTGCCTTTGCACTCCAAACCAACCTTCCCTCAACCCCTCCCCCCCCCCCCCCCCCCCCCAAGAAAGGAAAAAAAAAAAAAATCAAAAATTAAATCAAATCAAATCAAATCAATTGATTAATGAATGATAAATGAATTGACACCTACACCTACATATGTTCTTATGCTATTCTACTCAAATATCTAATCCAAATCAGTTACCGGAATATTGATTATTGGACAAACGCAAAACACAGCAATATTGCACCCTTATTGTATTACTGCCAGTGCAGTTAATACTACAGTTCATTTTTGCAACCCTGTGAAGTGCAACATGTCTCCTCGACAAAACAGCTGCTTGCATCCTGCATCCACAGTATGGAGTCCTTCATGTGTTCAGCTGCTGACCTTAAATATGGGTCAGCAGTTTCAATACCAGATTTTTTGCATCAACATTACGTTCTATACATATAGGCCTACATACATTGTACATGTTTGTTGCAAATTTTGTGTATAAACCTACATAAAGCTAGTCTGGAAGCATATTTGAATTTTAGACTTTGAAATTTGGGGACTTCAAATTTGATACAGACATGTGAGGCACACTAGGCTTTGGTACATCATTTTATTTGTCTATGGTGTATCTTTCTCTCTCTCTCTCTCCCTCTCTCTCCCTCTCCCTGTCTCCTCCTCCTCCTCCTCCTCCTCCTTCTTCTTCTTCTTTGTCTTCTACTTCTTCTTCTTCTTCTTCTTGAAGTTCTTCTCTTTCTTCTTTTTCTCCCTCCTTTCTTTCTCTTTTCGGTGGCTCACTACAACATACATACCTATGGGAACAAAGCATATCTTTGTAATGTAGTGTATCTTTGCCTTCACAATAGGTTTCATAAATGCTCCTGAGGAAAAATACTAAAAATATTTCTCAAAAATACATCTTTAAAAAAAGATTTATCACAAGACCTGGATTTTTATTTGTTGATGTCATTTCAAAAACATTTTTTTATTGATATTCGTATTCGTGGAAACAATTGTACATTGTATTTAATTATGTATAGTTTTACAGTTAATGATGTACCGGGCCTTTGAGGATGCTATGAGTCACAAGGTTTTTACCTTGCATTGACTATATATATAAACCAGATATATATATCATTTATATATAAACTAGATAAATATATCATTGACAGGCGACAGGCATGACATTACATTTTACGAGTAGTATCATCTTGCAAATAATGGTTATATCTTTATTTCTCCAGGCAGTTCAGGAATCTTCTTTGAAGAAAACCAGATTTACAAGCTTCAAGAATATAACCATATATTTTTCAATATCATTAAACGGTGCATTTTCATAACTGAAGTATATATCAAGTGATCTTGATTTCTAATATGATTCACTCAATATTTTTACTTCAATGATATTTCATTTCACAAACTCAACAATTTTACAGTGCCAACAGTATAAAATATACTTGTAAAATAGAATAGTGGTGATAGTGGCAGCAATTTCTTTGGAGGGCCGTTTGATAGTATGTACATGGCGCACTCAAGAAAGTTCTTTCTCTTTAAAAAAAAAGTATAACTGATATACATGTAGCTGCATTTCCAACAAGTAAGATATCTATACAAACACAAAATTGTTGTTTGGGAAAGAGAAAGTAAAAGGAATATGTTTGAGTCTTTGTTATTTGAAAGAAAAGCTTAAATCTTGTTTTTGTTATCTCATTCTCTATTTCAAGGTGCATGCCAAGTATGTCAGTATGCCCAGACATCGTCGTAATCTGGCCATTGCTGGTAGTGTGACCCTCTCCATCATCGTCTCACCAGTGATTGCTGCCCTCACAGTTGGTAAGTTGTCAGTTTCTAGTCAATCGTTCATTCGTTCGTACAAAGAATATCAGGGAGTACATCATCTAGATAGGAAGGTCCTTATTTAGCCAACTGATTGTCTCATCATCGAGCTCTCGAAGTCCAGAAGCACCGTGTGGGGATTCGTAGATGGGACAGTCATCGATAATATGATCCATAGTTTTGATCTCTCCACAGGCACAGTTAGGTGATGATTCAGCTCCAATTTTATGCAGTCAATGAACTGCTGGAGTAATACTTTGGCTAACAGTACAGTGAATGTGTGTATGTGGGATGGTACTAGTAACATATAAGGAAAAGAATTATCTCAAATAGATGCTGCTTTCCAAAACCCCAAGCAGTTTCACCTCCTATTCATGATAACATTGTCCATAGACAATGCAGTTTATCTACAGTTGTCTCTCTCTACTCAGGAGTTAAATGGTTACCTAAATGTAACAGGATTTCTTCCCTGCTTGAAATGTGGTGTGTAATAATAAAAGCTGCGCAAGTTCAAGTTCGAGTGGTACTACTGTATCCAAACCTATGGAAACTACATGTAGGAATGTTATTATAATGTGATATGTGCTATATCAAAATGGAAAAAAGTCGTTAGTATCATTATTAAATGTTTCCATGTTGTGTTTGTTCACTTGGTTTTCGCAGGAATCGGTGTGCCTATCATGCTGGCCTATGTATACGGAGTGGTACCCGTCTCACTCTGTCGTAGCGGGGGATGCGGGGTTATCACGGGTTACAGCGGACGAGTGCGCATAGCTTTGGATGAAGAGAATGACGTCGGTATGGCCGGATCAGACAACAGATCAGGTATGGATGGCAGGCCTGATAATTACAACATTTAAATTGGTTTCCCAATTATTATTTTTTTCCTGATTTTTTTTATTCTCCCTAATTTTACCCCTATTTTCCTGATTTCTCCCAAGTTTCTCCCAAGTTTCTCCCAAGTTTCTTACTCTAAAGGGGGGAATGTTGTTGCCATTTGTTTCACTGAATCCTTTTCTCGCTCTCTCTCTCTCTCTCTCTCTCTCTCTCTCTCTCTCACCCCCTCCTCTCACCCTCACCTCTCTCTCTCTCTCTCTCTCTCTCTCTCTCTCTCTCTCTCTCTCTCTCTCTCTCTCTCTCTCTCTCTCTCAAGGGGGGGTTTGGTTAAGGGGGAAAAAATGCTCACTATCACCCCTGGGATGGGAAATACCCAACTCTCAGATTTCTCTAGTGTGATACATGTTATGTTTGAACGGTCTTTAACCTCTACCAAAAAAATTAGGATAGATTACAAGAATTGAAATTTCACGGGCAAAAATGTGGCTTTAAATGCTGTTTCGTTGGTAAAAAGAGTATAAAAAGACCTTCCAAGGATGTAAACGTTATGATAGAGGTAACTTCTAATATTTCAGAAGAAAATGTTGACCCTTTTAGTTTCAAATGTATTATTCCAGAATGGAATTCTTGGTTGTTCAAGGCACCAAAGAGGTGTATATCAGATCAAAGAGTTTTGAGTAGCCTATTATTAATTCATCGGGAATGAACCAGAGTTTTGAAAAATCTCAATATCTTCATAATTTTTTTTGTCTTGAAATGGAGAACTTATATCAAAGGATCAAAGACACAACTGTGAGCGCCAAAATCGGCTGCCTAGTGGAGCCGGGTTAATAGTTGGAGCGCCTTGAGCACCATGCATGGTGGATATGAGTGCTATATGAATATCCAATATTGTTATTATTATTAACTCCTTGCTTATTTATCTTTATATCATAAATAGAAAACAACCCAGAGGTAAACAGCGTGGCAGCGAACGCAAGTATAGGAGAGGCGAGCGTCCTCAACCGAGAGAGCACGAGCCATCTAGAGGTCGCAGGGGTCATGACCGACGATACAGTGAGCGACAACGCCAGTACGAGGGCCATCGCTGGGGCCAGTCTAACAGGGAGCCTATCGGGCAGCGGGGGTGTGGGGCCACTTGTCCTTAATAGCCACCACAGGTAAGTTAATGGAAGGAAGCTTCGCTCACACAAGATATGATTAATAGTCTACAGGGATGCCAGTTTTCAGGCAATAGCCTGAATTCAGGCCCTGGCAAGTTATTTTCATACCATAGTTTAGGCTTTTTTGTGTACAAACTAGCTCATTCTAGGGGATTTTCAGGCCCTCTGATCAATTCTAACTGGTATCCCTGAGTCTAAGAAAATTTGTCTTGGCAAAGGAAAACTATTTTATGTCTAAAAGAATTGGAAGTGGAATTGGAAAATCAACTGTGTGCACACTCCTATTAAAAAGCGTACCCACTTTTAGCTGTGTTATCTTGGAAATACAAAAATCAATGATTTCGGACAAAAATGTCCAGATTTGATGTCAAGACAAGGTGCACTTTGAAAAGCCGTGTTATGTTAGAAGGAAACCGCACAGAAAGTATTGCTTGATGTCCTTTTATTTGAATGATCATATGGTATGTAGTCCTATCTGAGGGATTTTTTGAAAATGCCTGTTACATGCGGTTGCAATAACTTTGTATTGAGAATCTTGATCTCTGTTTACTGAGCAATTGCACTTCCGCTACTGCTTTGGCAATGATTATGTTAGAGTTTATGATTCTGAACAATGCTCAATATGTTTCTCTATTTTTTTCTCTCTCTCCCCAGGATGGATATTCATAATGAAGTAGTTGGCAAGAGACTGAGTCTGAGTAGCGACACAACCTTTGATGCCTACGCCTCTGCAAACGATAGAGGTAATGATCTTAAAGGTATAGACCAGTTCTGGTCATGCAACTGCATTGTGAAAGAAACGTTGTGGAATCGATCAGAAAAGGTTGATCATCTAGCATATAAGTATTGGTGTGTACTGCAAGGTTCTAGAATCATTGAACTGATAAAAAATTTGGCCCAGTCTTCTTAAAGTTACAAGCACTGTACACAGAAAGATGTATATGGGACTACCCTATATCTATCCAGTCCAGATAGATATAATAATTTACCAAATATATCAATTAGTAGGCAGTTTCCCGCCAAAAATTGTATCACATATTAGTCAAAACCTATTCTTTCACATGCTGGTAATAAGAGCTTCGATTTCACTTTTTGAAATGAAGGCGTTTCCAAAACTGGTCTTTACCTTTAACAAGAAATATCTTCCATTCTATACATATGTTATCTGCTGGTAGCCAGCTGGGTGTTATCTCAGATCACTTTACAGAGAGATAATGTTCTTCTGGCTTTTTCTGGCTATCAGCTTACTGTATATAAAGCCAAGCTGTGTCTCTTGCGTTATCCATCATCGCCAATATTTTCTACAAATGTTGTTTGCACAAACAATGAAAGATAGACAGTTGTAGATAAAAGGAAACCTTTCCATATTGCTTCTACTTCAATATCAAAATGATATTAGTTAATGATATTTTGTTGGCATTGATGACAAGGTATTAACACAACATTGCTGGTAATCCTATCAAGCAGGACTGATATTGGCTTTTGTCGATATGTAATTTGTACTTGCAGCCATAAAATTAGTTTCTGAATACCAAAGTATTTATATTGTAATGTAAAATGCGAATCCTTCTGAAATCGTGCTCCAAATGACATGGACTTTACCTTAATATATATGAAAATGCAATGATAATTTTCCTCTTTTTTTCCTCCAGATTACCAAAGTTTGAAGAACGGAGCATCCAACACACCGCTGGAAGTTCATGTCGACATTGAGGGAACTTCCTATCCTATATCTCGCCACAACAGCAGTGGAAGTAACAACAGTACTGAGCACGGCGGAGCAGGGACAAGTGGATCTTCTAGGACATTCACATCCTCCCTCCGCAATGCCGCTAACATTGGAGAGGACTTTAGCAGCGGGCAAGTAAGCGAAGGGGACGTGTGGGAGCTGAAGACGAGTGCCAATTCGCCAGTGATGGCTGCAAGGGGCGCAACCTCTCCTGCCTCCACCTCCAAGACCACCACAACAAGTGCCATGCGCAAGAGCTCTAAGAGTAAGGCTTCGTCGCGAAGCGGGAAGCGCAGCAGCGTCAAGATCAGCGATCGCATCTCAGAGGCACCCTCCCCCTGCCCAGACGCCGTCAGCATCAACGATTCCTTGAATTCGGAGCTGAGCGCGGTTCTAGCCGACGGCGAGTGCCACTCGGAGACGAGCTCATCGTGCAACGTGGAGGCGTCGCTTCCCCTGGGTGAAGCCAAACTGAAGGGGGACTTGTCAAGCAGCCAAAGCTCTTCTCATGGTTTCCAACTGAACGCCAAGGACAGTCAGTCGTCGCTCACGGAGGTGGAGAATGATCGGCCGGGTAGCGGGATGCTAATACGTGATGTCTGTCACTCCTCCTCCAACTCTGTTAATGTGTCTTTAAATAGAGTCATCACCACCGACTTGTGATAAAGTGGTGTGGAGGTGACTCGGTTATGGGATCATTCACACTGCTTAGCTTATGTATTGTTTCAAGATGTATAGCCATGCATTGTGATGCGTACCAGTGTTGCATTCAAATCCAGTGTGCACAGGCTGTGCTTACCATTCATCTTGTACTTAAGAATTACAAATATATAGTATGCAGCCTAGTCATATACAGACTCAGTTTTAGTAAGATAATATTGAGAATTGAATTATTCACTGCAGTGTTAATGGTCCATAACCTTCAGTGTCCTTACTTTATGATCATTTCTCACTCTTTATTTTCATTTGATGTACCCACAATATTAAACCTTACATATTTCAACAAGCGAATTTAAATAGCCATCTAAAGAAGAATGGCATTTGCAAATGTTGGAGAAAATTCATAGCTGGTTCCAATGTGTTTGAATGTGAGTTTGTTCTACTGGCATGCCACTATTCTTTTGATGCGATAGGGTATTTGAAACATGCCAGGATGTTTTTTTGTTGCATTCTTAAGCACTTGTACAATGCGAGAACGAACAAGTATTAAAGTGACAACTCACAAGCTTTTGCCTCTCAGTTAGAAACACTACGCATACACCCTTGCGTAACAAAAAGGCATGAGTAGTATATGCTTCTTAATACTACTACGTAGTTGCATCTTAAGTGCAATGTAAAAGTTCATTTTCAGCAGAAATTAAGCCACAAAACCAAAAACAATGTCCCTGTTGGAATACATTTCGACTTGTCGGACCTTTGAAAAAGGAGTATTTACGAGCTTTTCTGTTGTTCTTTGCGGGGCAGAGATACACTGTTAACTTACGACATGATCAACTGCTACTAGTGAAATTACCTCTTTTTCTTGTGTATTATGTGCACTTGTTGTATGAGGATTACGTACGTTTGAGCCAGGCACCCATTAAGTCAATCATTTTACACAGAGTTAACACCTTTCTGGTTCCAAACAGATGATAATGTTGTGATGGTCGATGAAATGGAAGGCCGATTTTGACTAAAACCTTGATTTGAATTGAGCTGGAATCCGATCAGGAGCAACAGTCTCGTAAGTGTTTTATTTGATGTAATATGTCTTGTAGAGAGTTTAGTACTGGATTGTATAAAGTATAGTATCTGTATATATGTGTGACAAAATTGTATGTTATAGCTTCATGTTTCGTTTTTTTCAGACGTTCTAATTGCAACAGAAAGTTACGGGCTCTGGGAGTCTCAAATTTATCATGATGATGGCTTCTAAGTGGATCTGATTAATTTTTGAATTGATCGTTTATGAAGATGAAAATGACTCAAACTATTTCATGTTTCATTCAAAAACATCACACGTAACCGTCATGAGAGATTGAGTGTATATTTATTGAAATAACAGGATTTATTTGGGTTTCTTTTTGGGTCATTGCAAGAAGGGGTGGAGATATAGTACTGATTCTTATTGATTGTAAATAAAAAAGACACATTTATAAGTGAATGTTAAGTATATTGTGTATGTATATTTGTGCTTTTTCTTATTATTTCTGAACATTTATACATTTCTTTTGTTGGCTGAGATATATTAGTGTCATGATGTGTGTACATTAGGAGATTATAGGAACGTTACATGTATCAAAGATTAGATGGTGACATTTTTGTTTTAATTCATTATATTCTAAGGTACGGGTTAAAAGTATTGAAGGAACCAAATGTAGATGTGTACTTTAAAATAAAACAGACTAATATTGTGGTATTATAAATTTGATAAATATGTGAAAAATGGTTACAATATTGCTTTCTGAAATTTCTGTGCTGTTTTTGGTTTTAATTGTCATGATCAAGGAATGATTTTGTTGTAAAAAACATTTGGAGAAAAAGGGACATTTGTAATGGAATGCATCAACAATATTGTAAATTTACTTTTAGATAATTTTCACCATCAGATGATCATTTTGTTTCTGCGAGCCAGAGTTGATAGACCTATGAACATGGTATACTTTTAGTTTACCAGTAAGATATTTGACGGGAATATGTATGCTGATTCAAATACACGTAGAGCTGCAATTGTTTCAAGGACTTATTAGTCATGTTCTGAACACATGCCTTACAACATCTGTTGTTAGCTGCACTGTATGAGTTGGATATTAGCATCATGTAAATGATGGCCTGATGCTTGTATTTTCAAAAAGTTTTACTCAAATCAACTCTCCAAAAATTATATTTGGAGAATATTTAAGAGAAGAATAGATTTGAAAGTCATCACATGCCTGACCAAAAATACTTAAATTCTTTTGATTTCAAAGAATTCTATTAAGGCTGATTGCAAAAGTAACACTATTGTTTCTAGAAGCATTAAGTTTGCAACATTAGAATCAATAGACTATATTCAGATTCATTTTTATTTTTATTTGGCGAGAGACATATATATATAGTTCTGTAAAGTATGATAATTTCTGTGTACGTATGATTTGCTTATGTTTGCTTCGACGGAGCGCTATAGAGCTTTATTCATTGAAATATATTGATGTAGCCTTGCAGATATAGAGTTACATGAATGTGGTATTTATTACTCGGTAATGATACATTTTCAGATTATGTATCGTTGATTATAGTATTATATGATGTCGGTTATCATGATCTCTGATAGTTCACAGAGTTCATAACTTCATTTCCTGCCCAGTTGTACAAAGTCTAGTCACAATGAAAAAATAAACGAGAATCTATATTATTGAAAAGCACCCTTCTATCAAAGGTACTATTTAATATTTCATAGTGAAAACTGAAATGATTTAAAGAATGTGAAATCCATCACAAAATACTTGAAAATATTCAAGCGAAACCATATTGTGGAGAACAATAGATTTGCCTATTTTGTTAGTCTGTTTTGCAAACACAAGTTGACAAGTATATGGTTATAATATCTACATATTTCACTTTTTGGTTTAAATATACATGGCTGTTTATTTTGGCTATTTTGCTATCCATAATATTTCAAATTTAATGTTTATTATTACTCCTTATAAATTTCACTTGTACCATAGGAAATCTTTGTTCCGTCATAAAGGAGGTTCCAAAACCAAAAACTCACATTTTGTTTGCATACATTGTACATTTATAGATGATTTAGATTTTTAACACCTAGAATTCCTGTTTTCTCTACTTGAAACTATGTTTACTCCTGCAATTTGTATCATTATTCTTTGATTATACATATTTGATTGATCTTTTCGTTTTGGTAAATAATAATTTCCCTATTATTTTGGGAAGATCTTATGTAAAAAATAATACAAAAATAATCTTTTGATGAATTGGTGCACATTGAAATACAGATTTTGGTTTAGTCTATGAATGTTCTAAGTTATCCAGATAGAAGATAAATAACATAAGTTTTAAAATCTTATTTGGTTATTGATAGCAATGCCATATACCATTAACCTTCATTGTAGTACTTGCTCATATAATACCTTGCTAATATTAACTTTGTTTAATAACTGCTTTATAATGATGATAACTTTTGCTACAGTGCATCATGCTCTTCTTATATGTAACAATTTCTCGCTCTTTTTCCCTTAGCAATATGCTAAACCAGATGAAAGAAATGCTGATATCTCTGGCATAAAATGGCGGTTTACGCATAATTATTTGTGAAAGGGAAAATATAACTTGTTGGTGATGAATTACTATAATTATAGTGAGACGTCCCGTCTTTTAGATATATTCATTGCTCGTTTACTATCTACTTCTCGTTGATGTGAATGCACAGATATTTAAAGGGAGAGAATAATCACGGGTTTTGTTCTTAGTAGTGTCTTATAGAGTGGAATCAGTGGCAAGTATTCTTTGTGCAAAAAAAAAAAGTTATATCTCTGAAGAAAAACAAATGTTCAATTGAAACGACCGATGGATGTATCAAGTTTTGACAAAATACACATCTTGTGAAATCAAGGAAGAAAATAAGTGGAATTTCTATTTTGTTTGTGTACTGTGTGATGATGGCGAGTATTTATCTTTAATTTCTTTTTTTCCACACCCCTTCTCTCTCTCTCTCTCTCATTTCCTCTCTCATTTCCTTTTCTCTTGCTCTCTCTCATACATTCTGTCTATAATATACCCAACTCTTTTGTTATTTTACTTTCTCATTTCCCTCATCTCTCATTCTCATTCCCTTTCTTTTCTCTTGCTCTCTCTCTCTCTCTCTCTTCCATTCTGTCTGCCAATATACACAACTGTTTTGTTATTTTACGTTCTCACTTATCTCAACTCTCTCTATTTCCTCTGCCTCATTCCCTTTCTTTCCTCTTGCTTTCTTTCTCTTCCATTCTGTCGGCTAATGTACACAACTATTTTGTTATTTTACGTTCTTCTCACTTCTCTCAGCTCTCCCTCTTTACTATGTTGTCTTGTACTTTCTCTTATTTATTTATTGTGGTTACATGTAACACTTAGCCCAAAAACAATTATGATAATAATATAACAAACATTCTCTTGTCTCTTGAATGTATTGAAGAAAATACCTTCTGGATTACAGGCAAAAAGGACAAAGACAACTGTTTCAATTTTCTCATAGTTTTTATATGTATTACACTAAATATCAATACAAGATTTATTTATACACTCTGCCATACTTTTACATTTATATACAAATATCTACATTCATTCTAAAAACGGATTGGAGAAGCATGAATACTTTTATTTTATATTCTGAAATTTGATATTGTAGCTTTGATATGGGACTAAAAGTGTGTATGAAGCTCACATATCAGACATTTTAAAACCAAAGTGATATTTTTATTTAATATAAATGAACTATGCCATTAATGTCTCACAATGTGTTATAAAGCCAGGCAGTTTTCTAGCTGTAAGTGCTCTAAAGAAACAGCACATGAAGTCCAATTCATTCATCATTCTACAAAGTTATTGAATAACAATTTTGACATAGTGCATGTGCTTCATAAACAGGGATGTTCCATTTATAAGGAAAAATATTGTGATGCCTCCTAAACCTATCACTGCTCCTTGTTAAATATTATCAGGCAGAAAAGCATTCAATTATTTCATCTTTATCATGGCAGTGCTGCAATAGTCGAGAATCACACAGAGGAGAGGTAAAGCTTTGAAACCTTATGTGCCACACCCCTCCTCGCAGAATACATTTGCCCCCTCCCATTCCATTGTCATTTACTGGGGTACTTCCAGGTTGAGGATGCGCGTGGGAGGGATCTCCAACTCTTGGTTAACGCGTGAGTTGATGTACTGGTGCAGGAGCATACGAAGCTCAGCGTTCTGCTGCCGTAAACCGTCGGTCTCGGTGATCAGCTTGGCTCTCTCGTGAAGAGTGTCACTATTTGAAAAACAGAAAGGAGAAAAATTCATAATGAAATGGTCACATGTTGATTTATGAGAACCACAAGAAGCAATTAAACAAAATCAAGCTATCATTATTGCTAATGGTAATAAATGGATACCAATTTGTTTTACAAATAAACCTTTAAAAAAAGACCCACATAAGTTGAAACTTCCATTATAATTACAATTTGAAGCCTGATAAAGCCTAAAAATGTGTGATTACTTGAGCATTCTGTAAACACAGTAACAAAAAAAATCACAATGAAATAACATTCACTAGCTGCTCTCGGGTTAGGAACACTACAACAAACATTATCAAAGGCTCCAGCAGTGCTCCAAATAAAAAGGGTTTGCATTATAAGTAGCCACCTTTCTATAAAGGCCACCTGTGGTCGCTTATATCACCTCACTATTGACCCAAATTTGTATTAACAACCTGTACAGAAAGGTCACCTGTATACAGTGACTATTTCTTTTGTTTTGAGTGAGCTTAATAGGCAGGTTTGACTGTATAAGGTTGCTATTTCAGAACACGAACCTGTATTTCTCGAATCCATCGATGAGTGCTGTCCACACTTTCCCTTGTTTCTCTGATATGACCGATGGGAACTTCTTCCAGTAATCTGCATCTTCACTATGGTTTCAAGAAAGAGATCGATAGAGATAAATTAATTTTTGGATTTACTTCAGAATGAATGTTGGTAAGAAGTGCCAACATTGCAATGCGTAATGATAGATAAGTGTTGTTAAAGAATATCATTAACTTCATAAGTTTGCAGTTACACCGTGTGGCTGGGTAGTCCTGAAGAAACAGATGAGGAACAGTCAACCTGTTAGGAACTTTTCTTTCTCTCCCTACTTAAGATAAAGTTGAGTTCTGGTCATGCGATTGCAATGTGTAAAAAAGGTATGGAATGGATCAGCAAAAGTTGATCATGTAGCATGTAAGTATTGGTGTGTACTGCAAGGTTCTGGAGTCATCAAAATCATAATAAATTTGGCCCAGTCTTGGTAAAGTAACAAGCACTGTACACAGAAAGATGTATATGGGACTACACAAATGGTTTTGGGGCTACCTTGATTTCCTTATCTTTCTTTGCTCATTACTCGACAGCCAGTATACATTTTCTACCAAAATTGATTGGCAAATGACATTTATTTGTAATCTTGTTTCACTTTTTTTTCTCTTTTTTTACCAGAACTCAAGTTTATCTTTAATAAACAGTGCTATTGTTTTTTGTCCCCCTTATTTTCTTATTTGGGCTGTCTAAGCACATCAAATGAAATGTTCCTTACGACTTTTGCCTTAAAAACATTAACTTACCTTGAATCTCTGTCTTCTCCTGATATGATGCGGAATGTCTGGTACTTCACTTTCTCTCTGTTAATCAAAGAAATAAAAATGAGTGAAACTACCAAGAAAAGAATAGCTTCTATAATAATTGAAGAAGGTAATGTTCATCAAATCTTCCTTTACAGGGAGCTATATCTATTTAAAGACATAAGTTGAATGAGGCTTTCTTCAAATTGCTGTGTGCACTTACAATGCAACCTCATCAGCTTCCATCAAATATGCCCAAATGTAGTACAAGGAATACAGACGGCATAAAACGAAATTTATTTGTCATTTAGATGTTTACAATAAAACAACTGAAATACCTTATTCACAGCCCCTTTATACAATAATTACGTCTACGTATGACATAAACATTAAACCAACATTTTTGTGACTTACGGGCACTGCATTGGTCCATCTTCATATTAAAGCCACACTGTCCTACTTGTAGCTTCTTGCTCCCTCTATATAGAAAACAATGCCTAATCAGTGACTAATTGGTCCCCGATGATCCTCTTTTTCTTATGTTAATTGAGATCTGAGTTGATGAGATAACCACCTGTCCAGTGACCTTGCAGCGTGGTCTAATCCCTCCTATAAGCTAGTACAGATAAGCTTTAACAATTCTCAGAGAAGTAACCTAAAATTGAACACTTTCCCTGACAAATGTCATCGTCTGTTTACCCCCTTCCCCACCATCACCATCAACAAAACATCTCCCATCTCCCTCCCTCCCTCCCTCCCTCCCTCCCTCCCTCCCTCTCCTCAACTCACTTGGTAGGTTTCCTGTTCTCCTCCACAAACATCCTCATAGCGCTCAGAGCATCGTTGGGATGGATGAGCTCCAAGGCGTTGGACCTGGTAGACCGGACCGAGCCTGTCTCGCTCTGGTCCTGGCCTGTGATGACTGCTACCTCAGCGTCAACTGAGTCCTAATGACAGAAGCATAGAGGTACATGATAATTAATGTACTGGTTTAGTTTTTACCAACAAATTGATGCAATTGTTAAGTCACTATATAGGTCTAGTAAATAGTGGATGCAAACTGCTTTTTTTGAATGTTTGATTTGGCAATATAACTGGCCTCATGCTTCTTATAAGGAAATTGGGAAATGGTATACTCTTTAAGGGTTTAAATCATTACTTGCACACACACACAACAACAACTAAAAATCTCAAATATGTCCTGACCAAAAACATATCAATTATTTATTTTTTAAATAAAAAAATTGAAAAGTAGCTCACTCAAGGTCACTTTCAAACAAATTTCTCATTTCACATAAATTCATCAGTCTATGAATAATCTTAACATGAAGTCTGCAGTATTGCGGTTGCTACATGTAACACTTAAGGAGGTATGATATGGCTCAGTGGTAGAGCAGTGGTCTCATTACCGAGTCAAAATCGTCTGTGTGGTTGCTTCCTTACAAGCACTCACATGCTTTAGCAGTCCTTTATTAATACAAACCTACTTCTTTTAATAATCCAAACAGGATTTTTTTTTAAAAGGTACATGTAAAAAAAAAGGTACATGTAACAGCCATATTTTTCATAAAACTATGCAGACAGAACCTAAATATCTCAATTACTTCATATGATTCACCAACTTCATACAATTTTTCCTTTAACTAATGTCCTTTGGCAAGACATTGATCTACATTTGCGGTAGGAAGGAATTCCTTGAATGCTGTGAGCACCGTGACCGAAATCGGTAGCCTATAGCAGAGCCGGGGTAATATTGGAGCGCTTTGAGCACCTTGCAGGGTGGATATGTGCGCTATATAAATATCCAATATTATTATTATTATGTATGTAGTACAATGTCTTGTGATCATTACACTATCAGTCTTAAAAATGAATAGCTAACACTTTCACACCATGACAATATTGACAGTACCTGAGCAGCGATTTCTTGGCCGTCTGGCTGATCTTCTGTTCCTTGAGCAATCTCCTATCAGAGAAGAGAAGTTAAAAAAAAGAGGCTCTTAGAAACAAAGCAAATCATCGACATTGATACCTACTTAAACTTACTCCACATGTATACAGCAGGGCTCCAGCATGCTAACTTTTTTGGGAACTAGATCTGGGCCCCGTGTTACAAAGAGTTGATATCAATCGCAACTATGTACATAAGAGATAGGAGACTGCAAACTTGCGTTTGATAAGAGGACTTGCGATTGATTTGGATCGATCGTAACTCTTTGTAAGACGGTGCCCAGATCTAGTTCCAAAAAAAAGTTAGCATGCTGGAGCCCTGCTGTATACCCATGGAGTAATTTCAAGTCTAGAGTAAGGCCTAAAAAAAAAAATTGATGACTTGGCGTAACCCGCCCGACCCTATTTTTATCGCCGACCCTACGCTTTTTTATTTTTTTTGATCCGATTGCGATTGCGTAAATATCGATATCGCAGTGGGGAAAACCCGGATGTTTGTTGCTTTCGTTTTGGGCTTTGCCGCGCCGTGTTTGGGCCATGCTCGCGCGCCGAGTGCAGCGGGCAGGTACGCCATAGTACCGCTAGGCGATTGTATCCCCAACATGGCGTCCTATGGCGTTCAGTTCACGGGTAAATTTGGTGCTCACGTTTTATTCAGCGTTCTTCGGAAGGTGGACATTGAAGCAACAATCGGAGAAATCGTTCAAGATCTGGCCGCTGATAATTTTGTGGTTAAGAACATCAAGGCATCTAAGGAAAACTGTGGTCCGTTTTCTGATTTGCTGTTGTCTGAAACAGCTAGTGTCACTATTACAAGATTTCGGGTATCGATACGTGGTACATGGTTGCAACACTCACGCCTGTCAGTGTCACGGATACCGAGGAGGATCGCACGAAGCCCAATGCCTTTGAAGTATTGATGTCTTCGTCAAAACGACGAGACAAAGTCGATCTTCAAGTCATGAAGAAAACGACAAGCTCTGGCAAATATATGCAAATATAAGCAACAACAACAACAACAACAACAACAAAAAAACAAAAAAACAAAAAAAAAATCGCCCTACCTACCCTAATTTTCAGTGACCCGTTACGCCAAGTCATCAATTTTTTTTTTTAGGCCTAATGAGTAATCTGTTAAAATTTTGACATTCTAGGGTCTGGACTAAGATCTGGGGCACCCATATGTCCCAAGCGCTTGTTAGTGTCATACCCTGTATACAGCATTGATTACATTTTTGGCATTCAAGAGCCACTTCCATGCAAACACATAACCGATAAAACAACTTGAACTGATGTCCTACAGTGTGTGAGCATTGGAATCTACATGTGATCAAGTTGGCAATGTAGAGATATCATCACAGCCCTTCTCTTCATATTACTTTGCCAACATTGTAGAAACAATAACTTGATACAGTCATACCTGTCTATATAGCGAATGCCCAAGGGAAACAAAAAATGCGGTCTTTGTAGACAAGTTCCTTTAGCACATGTTTCAATGAGAAACCATTTTCAAGGGAAACAAAAAATGTGTTCTTTGTAGACAGGTACCGTATTTGCCGGCGTAAAGGCCGCAGTATTTTTGGAAGAGAAAATATCAAAAAGTCGGGGTGCGGCGTATACGCCGAAACAGTAAAAATCTCAAGTCAAAACAGCACGTCCATTATTTGTAGGTAACTTCATACAAAAAAATATATTAACAAAATTGACTTGAAAACACATCGGACAAGATCTAGTCTGAACTCACGTCAGCAGCAAATTTGAAGAAGTTATCTTTTTAATCATTGTGCAACCAAAGAAATAAGAAGAAAACTGACCAGAAACTCGTACTAAAAATCGTACTTGTAAAAATGTCCTTGGCTTTAGACAGCGCATGGCCCGGTAACCAAAATCATACCTCGCTCACACACTCTGTGGTGGGAGCTACCGGGCTGGGAGTTGCAACAAATCCAACGCAGCTTCCGAGATTCACAGCGCTGCAGCGCGCAATCGTCGGTGTTCTTAACTTTTCAGTAAGATAATTCTGAATTATAATTGAGACTATCTAATTAATTAAAGCGACAAACTAACCTCGGTAGATCTCTAATAACAATACAAAAGCTTGTTTATTTTCTCCATTTGGCGGTACGATAGGGGTAAGACCGGATAACATTGTGGCCACAGCTTGGTTATGGCAGGCCATTCATGTTTCTGTATGCATGCGAAGCGCCCTCTAGTGTCCAATGAATGTGCTAATCTGCCTAAAAATCGATGAAGATTTGCTAAATTACGATCATTTTTTAGGTAAACTTCCTGTAAATTTATAAAATGATTGATAATTTTGGTATTAGTTTGTAGGAAAAATAGAGTTCTACGAGAAAATTATGATTATTTTCTTTGGTCCGTTTTTTTTTTTTTCCTTTTTTTTTTTTTTTTCTCTCTACGAAATGTCAAAGTTGGGGGTGCGGCCTATGCGCGGTGCGGCCTTTACGCCGGCAAATACGGTAGTCACTAAATCAGGTTTGATTGTATTAGCATTACTGCATGTTGACATCTTCAAGACGAGACCTTACCCCTCCACCCTCTGGTAGTTGATCCTGATCCTTGCCATGCACGGCTTGTAGGAAGTAACCAGCCAACTTATGGATGTCCTCTTCTGTTTCGATGCCCAGAGCCTATTCATAAAAAAAAACATTTATTGAGAAACTAAAAATTAATATTGTCAGGTTGACTACTGAATTCTCCCATCTTCTCAAAGGCTTAGTACAGAAACCACCTGGACCCTGTTTCATAAAACTTGTCATCAATAACAAGTGCTAAATTTCTGACAAATTTGATCTCAGCCAATCAAATGTCACGATTTCAGTAGCTATATAACAGTCATTGTTACTTGCTATTGATAACAGTTTTTGTGAAACAGGACCATGGTTCCAGAAGGGGCTGACATATAGCTAGACTAGACTAGACTAGACATATAGATGACTGATAGCTTGCAGGGTTATGGGGGGATGGAACATATTTGGTGCAGTGGAAGCAAGCCTTACTATTCAGATGAGTATCTTCAAGAACCTGAGCTTTAGACTTCCATGAAAAAAGGAGGTAGATAAAGGGGTTTGAATTAAAGCTAGAGTGGATGGAATCTATTCAAAACTTTTTTTAAAGGGGGGGAAAAAAGAAGAGGCTTATAATACTTTGATTTGAACAGAGAATTGCAACTTTCCTAATTATAGCTATATTCAATGGTCATATCAAGTCTAAGATTTAAAATTATTATTTATTTGGGTCAGTGATAATTAACTTCCATGTATATGTAAATGTAACAACTATTCGGTGAAGGTCATGAAGCAATACTATCCTTATAATACCTTGTTTTATTCACACAAGTTGCACAAGATTACAACAAAGCACATCAAGGAATATTGCTGATACAACAGACATGTAACCACTCACAAAATGAACTAAAATCTGAGTCATAAATCCCACAAAGTTCATAACGATACACTCTACACAGTAGCTGATAGCACAACCGAATGATATGGGTGTAGGGTGTATAAGTCATAAGTTTGGAATGAAAATAAAGATAAACTTACGGCAAAGATGGCATCCAGTTTCATGAGACAGCGTTCGTCCTTCTCCAGTGGGGCGAGAAGCTTGTTCAGCTTGGCTTCTACCAGGAAACCCTACAAGACAAAAAGAGTGTTACAAAATATATCTGACAGTGTCAAATAACATCTACTTTATTAAAGCCTATCTGCACTAGTTTGGCCAGGAGGGATTAGACCTCCCTGCCTGGTCACTGACAGGTGGTTATCTCATCAGATCAGCTCTCAATTAATATAAGAAAAAGGGGAACATGGGGGACCAACGGGTACCGCTTCTGCCTTGTTTACTATATAGAGGGCGCAAGTAGCTACAAGCAGTGCAGTCCCGCTTTAAGTATTAAAAAGAGAGTCTTTTATAAAGCTTTGATACTAGACTACAAAACCACAGCACTCCTCCTTAGATTGATCTAAAAAATTCAAATTGTATGAAGGGAGCTTGAGATTATAAACATGGCCTTACAGATAATTTATGGCATTTTGATAACTGAACTTGATTAGTACATGCATATATGTTATGAAGAAAAAAAAAATACAAGACATTGTAGATTATCCTTTCACAGTTGACATTATCCGACCTTACTCATCTATTTTGTTTACAGCAAATGAATTTCCCATATCAATATTGAGCAAGTTTTTTCAGTTTAATTCATAGAGATGTCTTTCCATCTTCTGCATGTAGACTGGAACTTGAAGAAATCATCAAGATATGGAGACTCGACTTACCGACTCGTCGCATATGAGCTCCAAGATCTGCTTCACGGTCTGGACCGACAGCCTGCGAGCCGCCTCCTCCTCGTCCCCCTCCGGCCTCTCCCTAGGGGGACCCTCCTCCTCCTCCCCTCCATCACCCCTCTCTGACTCCTGCACGCTCCCTTCCTCCATGTAGCTCCCGTCTGACATGACCTCCATCAGGACCTCATGGGCCGAGACCGGCTTCTTCTTGCTCTTCTCGGTTGTCAGCGGTCCGACGTTCTCCATGAAAGAGCTGCATGATGGAAGAGGGAAACAAAACAATGTCTGCCATGGTCAATAAGTGGTCTTATAAATGGGAATTAGTGGTGGCAAATTTTGTTTAATCATGGTGACATTGGGTTGTGCTTTTACTCTTTTACTCTGATAACATTTATGGTCTTGCAATGGATTCTGTATTACCTGTGTTAGAGTAGAAGTTGCATTTCTACAACACACTCTCTTGCAACAACAGCTCTATGGTCCATGTCCTAAATTACACATATCAAAATTCTTGACTTCAACCCCTGGACCACACACTCTACCTAGGCTAGCCCTAACCTCAAGGTGTCAAGTCATTATCAAACTGAGTATGCATGATTGTTCTAAATTCTGAAGGGGTCTTTGTTATCTTTATTCTATGCATTTTATCTGTGGACCGTTCAGTTCAAACAAAGCAGTCTTTTGGATTACACTCTCGCAGAATCAAATCTTCCAGGTTTTTCTCGTAGTACAAAGCCTATAATTTGAAGAAAAAAAATACAGGGTAAACATTTTCAAGCATTTATCTCCCCCTCCCCCCTCCACTGCTGATAAAAAGAAGTCAGAAGGGAAACAGACAGTAATACTCACTAATCAGCAGGTGGTTGCCATGGTAACCCTAGCTGCTGCTCAGAGACGATGCGGTCCTGTTCCATCAGCTTGGCACTCAACTCTCTGGCTTCCTCTTCATTCATCAGCCAGATGTCGTGGAATTTCTTGGTGTCTGTCGACTGGAAATGTCTGAAAAACAGAATGCAAAGTATAATGTTACTTTATGGTATTAAAAGTGCATATGCAAGGCTTATGAAACTGAAATCATAATCTTGGTGAATACACCTGTATATTCCAGACAATAATAAATTGTCTCACTTCCAAGACTTAAACAGCCTTTAAACCTATCTTAAAGATCTAGTATATCAGGGTGACTGGACCTCTATGCATTTCCCTGCACCAAATAAAGAATAGTTTAGTTCAGCATCAGATTTACAACAAAAAAAAATGTTTACAATATTTGAATTGTCAATAATTGCACATCCAACTAGATTAACTTTTTTTAATAATTTTTAGAATCTGGATGAAATTTTGAGATTGTTGCTTATTTCATATGTAATGAAGATATCAAATTACTTTCCCTCTACTACCCCCCCCCCCCCCCCTATCTCTCTCTCTCTCTCTCTGCTCCATCTGTCCCTCTTCATCTCTATCTAAAATGCTCTCCTCCTGTTTCCTCTAATGATCATTCACATACCACAATGTTCCTCTATAAGGCAAGCCAACCACTTAGTACTCACTTTGATTTCTTCTGTAGTTCCTTAAATTGCTCAGTAATCCTCTTATAATCATCAGCCAATCCTTGGTTTTCGTCTTTGTATTGCTTCTCCTGCTTGGTTAGCTTGACCTTCAGATTGTTGAGCACATCTTGTAATCTTCACCAAAAAGGGAGAAACAATATTGCACAAATTATTATTATAGAAAGTTGGGCATTGATGGTTCTTACATTCACTGAGGACGAATTCACAGGACATTATAGAAATCAGGGTTCGTACACTTACACATTTTTAAAATTCCATGACTTTCCATGACTTTCCAGAGCAGGATAATGTAAATTTCCATGACCATTTTCAATGATGAACATGTCTTAATTTAAAGCGTACAACTATATATCATCGCAATACTAGGAAGCAAATCACAAAACTATATAAGGCGCACCCCTATTTCGAAGATTCTCCCCCCGAAAAAAAAAAAAAAAAAAAAAAAAAAATTGTCATCTTTAGTTTAGTTTAAAAACAACATGTTACTAGACCAAGGTCTTAGTTCACAAGCACTTCAACTGTGCCTCGTATAATGAGAGTGAAAGTATTTTTTGAACACTGAAATAAGACGTGATCTGATCTGGTTAACAAAAAGCCACCAAAAACAAAGCCAACATTGGTCTTTTTGTAAACATCAGATTGGCTCTTATTTCAGTGAGTGTTCGAAAATACTTTCATTTTATTACGAGGCACAGTTGAAGTGCTTCTGAACTAAGTTAGAACCAGTAACAATGTTGTTTTTAAACTTAAGATGACAGAATTTTTCCCTCCGAGTCCAAACAGAAATGTGGAAAGGCTAGTTTTTGCGTGGTGATTCGTTATCCCCTGTGTAAGTGAGCTGCATCATACAGTTGAGTGAGCTGAAGACACGGGAGAGCTTCGGCCGGCAAAGTGCCTTGTGACAGGGCATAATTTATCGAGACTGAAAAAAAAAACTCTCTTCCTTTCAAATTAGGAACGTAGTTTAACTTCAAATAGTAGATCCTATTCTTTATTTGCATTATGTAATTAATGTTGAGACACAGAGATTTTTGAAAACCACTAAAAAGTAGCATTTGAGGACTCAAATATCCTGTACCTGACTATATAAGGCGCACCCCCGACTTCCGATATTTTGCTGACGGAAAAAAGTGTGCATTAATTGCGGACCTTGGGGAAAGCAGCAACCACGAGGCTAGGCTAGCTAACTGGCTGTATGCTCGCGCTCGCACAATGGACGCCAAATGTGGAATCAAATTATGCGATTCAGGGTTGCGATATTCGAGTAGAGAGCAACACGATTTTTAAAGGGGTTCTTAAGAAAACACGAGTGGCTCATGATGCATAGTTATTTACATTTAAATTATTGTTTTATGAATATTCTGTGATAAAACCCCGGGGTAAAACACCTTCATTCAAACTTTTAATCAAAATCAAAGCACAAGCTCGATCAAAAAGTAATCGTACAGCGTGCATGCAGCATAAGTGTACTTTAGCGCCTTTGACGAACATTTCTTGTATTAATCTATTATATAACCAGGCTGTTCTTGTTGTTTATGTTATTGTTTTTGAGGGACCTGACCTCTACAAGCTAAGCTTTAATTAGGTCTCCTCGTCTTTTCTTCTTTTGTTTTCTCATGTAAATGCATTGTGTGAACTTGATTCTTATAAATGTTCCTCTTATATACTTTGCATGTTATACATTTGTTAAATTGTATTACATTTATGTTGGAAGAAAGACAAATAAACTTGAACTTGAACTTATATACTCACACCGGCACCACGCACCGCACCTGTCACTGCAAGTAATTTACGCACACAAACATCTTGCATACATGTATGAAAGATAGCTCGAAACCCTAAACCCGGACCCGGTCCGGTCCGGCAATTTTTCCAAATTTCTTAACGGGACCCGGAGATAATACTCTACCACACATAACTCTCTACCACACATCTTGTGTGACCTACTGTCTACTGACCGCAATATTTTTTATCCTGCTGTCTACCAGCCAGTATTCAAGACAGTTACAACAGGGTTTGTCACCTCCCTGGTTACAATAAGTCCCAGGTCAACATGCTTAGTTTAGACCACTCCCTAAGACGAAACCAGCCGGGTTTTATATACTGGGCTAGGCATTCACCACTTCTCAAAATACAGAAGTCACTCCCTGTCAGAGCATCCATCCCACATGCTTTACTATTATTGGTCCGTTTGTCTGTCAATTAAAAACAAGCGTGGAATGCAGCGCCCATGCTATACATGAACCCAAGATTTGCATACATTTTGTTATGTGCTGGTTGCCTGGTAACCGATAACAAACAAAGGCTGCGCACCCTGTTCAGAGAAACCACATGTAATATTACACCACGCTGGGCGGCAACTGTCTGGCATGCATGCACTAATCCTTGCCGTTTGTAAACACAATAGTTAAAAATACTGCTTGGATTATGATAGGGAATATGAATATCTTTGCCTTTTAAAAATAATTCCACGGCACGACATGCTTTGGGGGAACTGAGAATGAGTGAAAGTCGATAGTGAAAGAGATAAAGAGATGTGAATGAATGTTGGGGTGGGATCGAGAAACAAAATGAAAGAAACTTGAGAAAGAAAAGAAAACATGCGAAAACTACTTTTCAAAGGTAAATAAATTTGTATTATTTTAAAGAAAGAGATCAAAATTAATAAAGGCAAGATTTGAGGGGGGCAATAGGTTTTAAAAATAGTCGAAAGATGATTAAATAGAGAAAAAAGAGAGAGAAGAGAGAGATCAGACTCGATGGAAGGAAGAGAATGATGAGTTAAAAGTGCCAATCGCTCGAGAATGGGAGTCAGAGAGAATATAGTAGGTCCATGCAGAGAGAGAGAGAGACAGTGAACTGGGGGCAAGGAGAATAATATAGTATTAATGACTGCTTTGAGAGAAATAGTTGTTTTTATAAGCTCAAGGGAAGGTTAGAATTGTGCTATTACCCGAGGCGTGCCGAGGGGAATAGCCCAATTGTAACCTTCCCGAGAGCGTATAAAAACAACTATTTCTCGAATATTAAAGCAGTCATTAATACTTTTATATGCCGAAAAAAAATAGACTAAAAAATAAAAAATAAAAAATACTTTTTTTTTTGTCGAAGATGAGATTCGAACTCTTGCGTACAAAAGGTGATGTATCTAAAGTCAGCGCCTCAGACCTCTCGGCCACCGCGCGCTGTTAACATGCTTGGCAGTTTTGTACAATATATACATTTAAATGGATTGAAACCGGCTTCGCGTGTGATCAATGCTTCGCAAAAGCTCCATATACGGACTCTTCTTTTACTTTTGCAATGCATATTGGCACGAACTTAGATCAAGATCTATCGGCAGATGTTGTTTTTTGGTTTTTGGAAGTTTATTTTCGTCTTCATGTCAACAATGCAAGATAAAATTGTCGGTAAGATCGATCGAGATTCAATTGTATTGAAATTACCGACCAATTATTCGCACACATACGGTATCCTCGATCGCTCAAACCATTTTTTAACATGTAAACCTATGGGGTAACCATGGAGACTGAACTATTTTTTTAATAACCATGGTTATTAAAAATATTAAATGTTTTATGCATGGTTACCGGGAATTTTACAGGAACAGTTGAAGTTTATGAATGCAATTTCGACCAATCAGATGGCTGGATTACTTAAGTGAGGTATATAAAGCAAACTTTCACATGCACACTCTCGATCTCACAGCTCAGCACAATGAATTTGCCTACACACAGGCCAACAAGCTTCATAATTTGTGATTCTGCAGTACTGTGCCAGCGGTCACTGACAAGTTTAATTTATGCTGGCTTCACTCCCCGCCCACTCACAAGGAAAGTTTTTGATTGGTCTGATCAGTCACATCACTTGCTTACTGTAAGGAGAAACACACACACAAACAAATGCACACTCTCGATCTCACAGCTCAGCACAATAGGTGAATTTGCCTACACACAGGTCAACAAACTTCATAATTTATGATTCTTCAGTACTGTGCTAGCGGTCACTGACAAGTTTAATTTATGCTGGCTTCACTCTCCGCCCACTCACAAGGAAGTTTCTGATTGGTGTGATCAGTCACATACACACAAATACTGTACACACACACTCTCACAGAGCTCAGTACATTGCATGAATTTGCCTATACACAGGTCAACAGTCATGCACACACAAATTTCTCAAAAAGAACATTAGCATCGTACTACACTGCATTGTGATGGGCTAGCTATTATGTGAACCACAAATTTTACAAAATGTGTTTTTCCTTTGTTCACGAGACAAATTAAATGCCATTTTAACAAACATCTTGAAGAAAAAAAGATTTTCCCTGACTTTCCAGAAGAAATTGATGAATTCCCTGACTTTCCCTGACTTTTTGCTTCTGGAAAAAACATTTTTAAATTCCCTGACTTTCCAGAAATTCCCTGACCCGTACGAACCCTGAGAAATAGAATAACTTAAACATAGCACGGCCTACTGAACAATCAATTAATTAAGAATGGTTCGTTCAATATGTTACAGAATTGTGGTAATATATTTACTAAATTTATTGATCACTTTTCATCTATTCATGTGAAAATTGTCATGCCAACACACCAAAAACATCCTCAACAGTTCCCAAGCATGCCGCTGGACAAGGGTAGCAATCCAAATATATTCTTGCTTTTGCAGTCAGTGGCACACATCTGCAATTGGTTGTCAAAATCTCCTGCTGCTCAACAGACAAGATTTACATTGGAAATATATATGTGCAAGCTTTCACTGCTGTATACATCCACAATTTGATGTTAATAATCTATTTATTGATACCAATGCATCTACAATTGTATAGAAACATCAACAGTGACTGACACAATTTTGAGTTTACCTTGTAATTTTTCTCTTCTGCTGGGACTTTGTGATGGTGTTTTCTTCATCTCTCTTCTTGAGAACCTGAAAGTTGTATTCTAGCTTCTCTTGGTTGAGCTGGTAAGTTGCCTTCATTTGCTGCAGCTGCTGTTCAAGTACCTATGGGGGAAGACACAAGAGAAATGGTACCAGTCAACAACTTATTTGTGAATAGGGTCACAGTGCTGAAAATAGCAAACAGTACAATAACTTTGTCTTTATACACATAATACAAAGTACAAGGTGAAATGTTGATGCACATTGCGACATACAAAATTCCCGTCGAAATCAATAAGATGCACTAACTGTTCAAGATTACACAAAAAAATAACGTATGTCAGAAAATTTGATTATTGATTTTTTTTTATACAAAACAAGTAAAATGAAAGATAAGGAAATCAATCAATCACTAAAACTTTTTATGATTTGCTGATCCAAATAACCCACTTCCAACATGCTTTATTCTGAATGACTTTTACATTCCAGTTACATTCAAAATGAGGTATGGATTGCAAAAACCCTTCATTGCCTGCTCCAGCAACCTGTATAGAAAGACCACCTGTCTTTAGAGACATATTTATTTCTTTTTGGCAAGGGAGGACCCTTGCCATTTGTGTCGTCCTTAACACTTCACCATCTCCCTTGTGAAATGGTCTTTATATACAGGTTTGAATGCATATACAGTAAAACCTCTCTATAAAGACCACCCAAGGGAGACAAGAAAAGTGGTCTTTATAGGCAGGTGGTCTTTAGGGACAGATTCCTTTAGAACATGTTTCAATGAGAAACCATTTTCAAAGGAAACAACACATGTGGCCTTTGTAGACAGGTGGTCTTTGTAGACAGGTGGTCACTAAAGCAGGTTAGGCCAAATCAAAAATAAAACATGTTTAGCGTCCTGCTTTTTTAAAAAATGGGAAGGTGGAGGCCCTTTTTTTTCTTTTTCTTTTTCAAAATGGCCGTTTGGTACATTGTCCCTGACCGTCGGGCTATTTTTCAAGATGGCCGCCAACATTTTTTTTTTAAAATCAAAAATAGAAACATTTTAGCAGTGTTTTTCTCTTCTTTTTTTCTTTAAAAAAAAAAAAAAAAAGGGGGCGGCCCCCAAAAAGGAAGCGGGGGGGGGGGGGGGGGGGGGGGGGACCCTTATCATGTATATTTTTGTAAATGGCCTTATAGAAAATTTGTTTTTCGGATTAAAGCAAAAGGAGCTAGGAACTGACCTGCACATCGGTCTCGAGCTTGATCTTAACCATGTTGTACTCCTCTGCATCCTGGATCCTAAGATGCTGGATCTGCTGCTCGTACTCCTCCACCCTCTTCTCCCTCTGATGCATGTAGTCCAGCTCCTGGTCCCTCCTCCCTCCCATCGCCTGGTCCCACTTGCGCTTGTTGTTGTCCAGGAGCTCCTCCCTCTCTGTTTCAAACGATCTCTGTTGTTTTAAACAAAATTAAGGAAATAGGTAAATTGTTGATTGTATTTTTGCTGATGTGATGTGTTTCCAACCTATACATCACAGCTAAAATTGGCCCATAATGGCATTAGTTTCTGGCAGTTGTGCATACTTTTAATTATAAATATCCCATTATACTATGTACATGTATGTAATTTTCTTATTTTATGTTATCCAGATGACTATACCACTTGACTATCACCACCTGGAAAACTACCCACAAAGACAGGTGTAGCTGATTACAGAGTTATTTTGTCAGGGTTTAGTTGCCCATGTTTGATTTCAATTGCTCATCAATGTAGCGTGGAACGTGAGAATAAAACATCCCTCAAAATTTTTAAAGAAATGATCATCATCTAATAATAGACAAATCTTTAGAGTTCATTTTCAATCAGAATAATACAAATAACTCTTTAAATTATAACAAGGCATTGTCAGTACCCGTAAAATTATACTTCTCAATACCCTTTGGACTGGGGGCAACTAAAGGAGCGTTCACATTTTGGTCCCTGTCTGGTGTTCTCACCTGCGATTCCTTCAACTACACTACACTATCAACACAACGCGTTAAACCAACATCATGAAGGTTTTATGGCGTAGTGACTCGAGAAGAAGAAGAAGGCCCTACGGACCGACACCCCATCCATCCTCTGTACTTACCTCGATCTGTTTGAGTTCATCTCGGTAGGCTTTCATGAGATTCTTGACCTGTTCTTCCATTCTCTCGATCATGAGATCGATATCTTCGGCTTCTTTCTTCAGGTCTTTCACGTACTGGTCATCTTGAGACTTCAATTCCTGCAGACAATCAATATATAAATGGACATGAACATTTCCTTTTTTTTTCCGTGTTTTTCAGTAACAATTCAGTTTAAAAGTAGTAGCTATATTCATAATGCTTAAATGTCCATCCAAAGTGATGCTCACAACTAAAGATTGGGCTTACTGCTATTAATAACTGCTGATTGGAATCCTTCGTTTGACTGCCTTTTAATAAAAAAAGTGGTGGCAACTCAGAAATTACAAATACATGTACAATGTTGCCTACAGAAGTTGATCTTTGCGGTCCCTTCATATAGCATGTGGCTATTAAGTTTCTAGATAACAATCCGCTCTAGTTTGCAGAAGTTTAATTAGTGATTTCCTTTGGCCTATATCTTCCATTTATTACATTTCCATCCCAGATAAGTTACCACTGAACAGATTCAATTACCAAATTGGGAAGTACCTGTTGCCAATGCTCATATTTTGGAAGTAGCAGAAATATTTACCATCTGAAAATCATTGATGAGTTTGTTCTTCTCGTCTATCATTGCATCACAGAGTGCCTTCTGCTGCATCAAGATATCATGGAGCTCCTGTGGAATGTCTCTCCCGTTAGCCTGCTCCCAGCGCTTTGTGATCTCCTCAAAGCGCTCCATGCCGGCCTTGGCCTCTGCTTCAAGCTTTTCATCCCTGAAAAAAAGGATAAAGATTAAATGATTATATGATTATATTTATTACCCCAGTCATCAGCTTCATTGACACACAATGGGTGCACCTTCTCCACTTCCTGGGGAGCATTCCCACCATAAAGTCACTGGAGGGCGTATGGTAAATTACTATCACAAAGGCTTTTGCCATCCTACCAGGTCCCCATTTCTCTATGATAATGAAACATACACTTACATGTAGAGCTAAATATGCTAATGAATGTTCACAAACTTGAAGCACATTTTATGCAGTTCTAAGCCTGAACAGTTCGTGGACAGACATTAAACAAATTTTGAAAGTGAGAAGGCCTGCAAAAGGGTATTATTAAAGCTGGAAGTTGATAAAATCTGGTGGTAATGGTCACTTACTATTGAATCAATAAAAAAACAGGTGTCTTGGACAAAAAAATGTGGGAAAAAAATTATTGCGGTTATAATATTATGACTAGATACGCGTCTCAAATCCACCTCAATAATTCCATTGTAACACTTGGTATTAAAAACATGAGTAATGAGACACAAAGTGGAGAAAAGACTTGGACTTGAGTCACTTGACCCACAATTCAACAAAAATCAATGTACCTTTGTCTCTGTGTTTCCTCTTCTTCTGCCCTTCTCTGTGCTTCACGGGAATCAGCCGCAACCCGAACATTGGTCACCAACTCAGTCCCATGGCTTTGAAGTTTGGTCAACCTCTGTAAAGTTCAAGAAATATTGAAAGAGATTAAGAAATGTAAATCACTACTGACCTTATGTTCATAAGCTGACTAGTGAATGCACTTTAATCTGGCGACTTGTTATTTTGGCAGAGATCCTGGCAGTTGACCTATTCAAACTTTATTAAAAATTGGTATCTGACTACAAACATTCTCACAATATCTTCTTCTATTAAATGAAGATGAATCACAACCCTAAAATTTCATATATTTACAGATATTCGTATCTCCTAATTGACATTTAGATTGAGCCAATGTCTTCTTATAGTACTATCTAAAGGATTATTTTTCATTCAAGATAGCAAAGGACAAGCCTGTGCTACCAGATGTGAACAATTATTTTGTCATTTGATTTGTACCTGTCTGCTCTCCTCAACTTGCTTTCTACTCTTGCTCGCTTCTTCTTTGTCCTCTTTTTTCTTTGCACCGGGGTCCTCGCCAAGTTTCTCCCTGAAAAGAAAAGTTAAAGAGACCCGTTGGAATTTCCAGTGCTGAATTAAAGACAAGTTACATTGATCCTATAGTTTCTTTTCTCTTCCTGCTTTCTCTTTGCCTCCATTGTTTATTTTAGATATTTTACATAAACAAGAGTCTCCTTTCATTTGACATGAGATTAAGAGGAATCTGGTAAATCTTGACAATCAAGTATCAAAAATCATCAACATGTTATGTTTCAATGTCCTTTAAGCGGCCTCTGAAAATCATGCACAAATTAACATTAACATAGGGTAAAGGAGGCAGTTTTCGACCGGTCCGTTAGATGCATGATAAAATCCCTTTAAAATACATTGCATAATAGCATATCACATATCACACATATACAATAACATGCCAGAGTCACTGGAGAAGCACATTTGCAATGGAAAATGTATCCTTAAATATCACATTTTAGCGATGTAATAGGCGGTCCCGCTACCCTAATCTGAAATATTGAATATCTTACAAGCGTTTGTAAGGAATATGGGTACCATAAAATGAGCTGTATTTCAAGTATTTTTCAGATTTAGAGTCGGACTTTTTGAGTATTGCAATATCTCACTCTATGTATCATATCACTGCAGTTGGATACTATAGCGCTACATCTCTGTTTAGTTTAGATTCCAATTTCTGATCACGGTACCCGCAGGTGTATTTTTCGGCCGTGAGGGGGATTACGTGCTCTGGCCGCACGCCTCTTATTTTTTCGTACCACAGCGAGCCCGAGCTATATATCAGCGGGCGAACGCACCGGGCGCGCACCTTATTGACTACGTACGTTCATGCGACCGAAAACTACCTCCGAAACAGTGAACTTGAAAATGAATATTGCCAAGGCAATTCATGATTTTTTTCTTGGATTCTTTTTTGGTTTAAATAATAATAGTAGGCCTAGATCTAGGCCTATGGGCTTCATCATGATTTGAACAATAATAAATAGGAATTATTTAAAGAGTCAAAAAATAGGATTTTGCTTAAGTGGCCGAAAACTCCCTCCTTTCCCTCCATGTAGCTTTACTCTCTAATCTAGAATCAGTCTACACACACTCCACCGTCAGTACACAACCCAGCAAACACAGAACGTTTTCAGAACGTTTTCAAAACGTTTTTTTTAGGTCCTGTACGTCTTCGTCCTAAATGAACGTTTTAAAAACGTTTATATAACGTTAAAGTTTGGACTTCTCATTTACGTCAAAGTTTAGGTTTTTTAGAACGTTTAAAAAACGTTTTTTGGACGTTACAAAATTAAACGTTTGGTATAGGACGTTTACAGAACGTTTGATATAGGACGTTTACAGAACGTTTGATATAGGACGTTTACAAAACGTTTGTGGACGTTACAAAATTAAACGTTTGGTATAGGACGTTTACAGAACGTTTGATATAGGACGTTTACAGAACGTTTGATATAGGACGTTTACAGAAAGTTTGATATAGGACGTTTACAAAACGTTTGTGGACGTTACAAAATAAACGTTTTGTCTTCGTCCATATTAAACGTTTAAAAAACGTGTATATAACGTCTAAGTTGGGACCTTACATTCGCTGCGGAGCTAGGTCTTTTGAAGACGTTCAGAAAACGTTTTTTGGACGTTACAAATTAAACGTTCTTGGATAGGTCCTGTAAAACGTTTACAGAACGTTTTATTCAGACGTATTTTGTTGAATTTTTTTTTTATGTCCAAATAAATATTTCTTAAAAAATACCAGCTGGCGAAATAAGGCCACATGCATACGCATGGGGGGGGTCGAGGTATGTCAAACTGATGCACTCCTGTGGCGTAGCGATGGAGGGAGGCACGTGCCCCCAATAATTTTGAGGAAAAAATAGAAAACATAAGGTGACATTATTTGAAGAAAAAAGAAATACATAAGGAGTGACCCCTCCCCCTCACATAATGTTTGTGCCCCTTCCCCCCCCCCCCAGCCCAATTAGTCCGACCGCGCTACGTCATTTATATGCTCCATTCAACCACGTGTATACAAAGTGCGTACGCACACTGTATAGTATCGTATCCGGCGCGGCCGGTGCTGCGCGCTCGCTCCAGAGCTTGCCGCGTGTTTTAAACTGACTGACGAGTTGACTGCTTGATGACGTGACTTCGAGATTTCAAATAATCTGTTAGACTGCGACACCGAGGTAAGCGTTATTTTAACATTTTGATATCTGTAAGGAATTTAAGCTTTGTTTGATTGATTTTGAAGCATGTAAAATGAAATAAAATATTGATTATTTGCATTAAAACTAAAAGTACGGCAGACTCTATGTCGCATGTGCAGGCCGTTGAAATTTCCATTGCATTGACTGGTAACAGTGGTATGGTAATTGGGTAGGCTAGGGTATGTGCACACATAACACCAGAAAGCTCCGATGCCGAACGGCGTCGGAGCTTCTTGGAGTTAGTGCATACATAGCTGCATTACTATCCTGGCTGTGTGTATTAAAAGCTGTGCTATTGATACTTAACATTTCAAACACCACTGTACAAAACTCTTTCACTAAAAATCTGTACTTTAGTGACAATTGACACCTAAATAGCAGTAATAAAATACAATTTGTTCAACTTACCGATGTTATTTTGTTAGAAAGAACAATTAAGAAATTCAAATTGTTTGTCTACTGTCAAAATTTGCTTACAGCCGCATCGGCATGATAAGTGCATTTGTGTATTATGTGTGTATTGACTATTCCTTTTGAGCAAATGCTGCCTATTAACACGTAGTGCAGTGCTAGAGGTCAATACGCATAATAGCATGGACTCTTTGCTGGAGTGGGTATGTGCGCATGGCTCGTTACATTACATGGTAATCGGATGATTAAAACAGTTGAGTTGTTAACTTTGCTGTCTGGAAAAATCATGGAAAGTTCCCATCGGGATTTAAAATGCTATTTCGTGAAGAAAATAAGTCCTTCGACTACCAGCTCATTTCTTGACTTATTTACTCTTCCCTCAATAGCATTTAAAATCCCACGGGAGTGGAACATTCCATGCTTTTCCCTCCACCACCATTTAGCAACTTTATATTATCCCACCCCCTATTACAACAGGTTTGTTTTTTAGGCAATTGAAATAGCTCCCAAACCACCTTTTTTGTATGGATATTGTTTTTTTAGAAATATCGAGACCTAGATCTATATCTTGTTCTCAATTTCGTCTCTTTAAAAAAAATCTGTTTAGTTCAGATGACACATTATTTAAAGAAATTGATTTCCAATAACGTAGATTAACTTAAGGATTGATTTGTTTTATTTTTACATACAGGCAACTATGTGAAAGCGCAAAAACATCGCCAGGAAGGCAGAGGACACGTCAAACCTGGTATCGGAAGATGATGCCGTGTAGAAGCGAAAGAGACGTCTTCCCCAGAGATTAAGCAAATCTTCTAGTGATTCCGGAAGTGACGCTGGTAAGTATTTGTCTCTTGATGGTTAGTAGTGCTTGGCTCGGCCAGAGACGTATAATTTACATCTTATTTCTCGTTTTCTTCAAAATCCAACAGATGATGAAAACCTAAGATAATTTATTTGGGATAGCTTATAAAGCTAGACATGCTTTGTGTCCTAGCCATGCAAAATGATGATTAATATATGTGGCACCATTCCGGCAAAACTGGAAATTAATTTGTAATCTAGGCATAAATTTCGGACAAGAAGTTTACATTACCCAAAAGTTTGTTCAGTTTATGAGAATTCTTGTCATGTCTTGATATCCCTTTTAACATCTGCAATGTGTCTCTGTTTTTCAGATCTTGAATCAAGAAAACAACATGTACGCGGAGGAACGACTAAGGCTGTGGCAGCAGAGATACCAATGCCGAAACTGAATGCGAAGTCCAAGTCCACATCGCATTTTTCAGTTCCAACCCACAACTCCAGCAAGGGCTCGGGCTTCGGAAAGTAAGTTTTTTTCAGATAGCATTTCACAAACGAAAGTTTCTGAGGTTTATTTTATCATCAGAACATATACTATAGAGCGTATAAACTAACAAAACAACATTTGCCATTTGTACTAAGTTGCTACACTAAAATACTGTTGGATTGGATAAGAGAGGCAGATTATCTCGGCGTACATGTAATTTATTTCATCAACAAGGCATGGGTATAGTTTTCTTACAGAAGAGTCGCTTTTAAATCCTTACAGTGTGTATACTTTGTTGGAAGCGCTGCAAAGGTGTCGTCTTTGAAGCTGGGTGATATATTCCTGAAGTGACTAAATTGGACAGCTATCAAACCTATCTCGCCAAAATATCCTATTAATTTGCTGTCAAACTTTTTAATGACTTGAACTGTTATTATAATGTATTTTATGTGTCTGTTTTTTTCTTCTCAGGCAATTTTGAAGTGCAGGTACTATGTAGTGTGTACGCTGCAGAGGCTGGAGGAAGGGCAGCAGCAGCTGACGCAGTTGGTACAAAAACTGCTTTTGTCCAAATCGGGAGCGGCCGTTGATGTGGAAGACCTGAGGGAGCCGTTTACCGAACCAGTGAACACCACATTTTCATTCAAGGTAGATTAAGATACCTTCATTCAGGGGCAATGCAAAAAATCCTAAAACTCATACTTAAACCAAATTTTGACCATTTCAGCTAATAATGGAGAAACTTTATCAGTGACATAACAGTTTTGTTGGTGTATCTTTTTGGATTGAATTGCCAACATCTTGTTGAGAATGCAAGACAAAGTTGTATAGGTCTGTAAATGTACACCTTTTTGTAAGGATGCTGAAACCAATGTGTGTGCTGCCAAACTCTCTTATAACCTTGTCTTCTATATTCATAGACCCTTAAATTTGAGTATTCATATTTGCCTGTTAATAATTCATATCAACTCATTTCTATCAGTTTATTGCAAATAGCTTTTGTAGATTGTTCATGTGTTTGTGTTGATTTTATATTTGAAGTAAGATGCAAGGCTTCTGGGAAATCTTGACCTGCCCACTAAATCTTTGGTCGATCAAAAGGACAATTTTTTACTCGGATTTAAAGGGGAAATCTACCCTAGAAATTTCACTGCTTCAATCAAAGGAGACAAATTTGAACAAAGTTAAAAATAAGAAATGGGCAAACTCGGTAAGGAAAACAAAGTAAGGAAACTACTCTTTTTTTACATTTTCTAGTAAATTACTCTCGGCTATTCAAATTGACAATGCTGATGACATCTTGAGTAGCTCTAAATTCACTTTGTACACAAAATTTTACATTTTCTAACCCCCATAGTCAAAGCATGTTGTGTAGAAAGCTATTCGTCATTAGTAATCTGAACATACTCTGATTAAAAGCTGTGGAAATGTGTAACTTTAAGGAAAATATGAAATTTTGAGTACAAAGTTGATGGATAGCTACTCACAGTTGGTGTCATCAGTGTTGCCAATTTGTAGAGCTAAAACGAGTGTAGTTTCCTTGTTTTGTTTGGACGTACTTTCACTTGAAATGTGACTTCTTAAAATAGTCACATTTTTATCACTTGTAGAAGTTGATGAGAAAGTAAATACATGTACTCTTTTGAATAGTTATATTTTGCACCGGATGATGAAACTAATCCTGGGTGGAGGCACATAGCTAAATCGGTTATTCACATGTATTTAATGATAATTTGTGACATTTTGTTAAAAGGTTCTGGTGAATTTATTCACATTGAATTTGATATAGTACACAACAAATTTACAGTAATCCACTATTTGGTTTTACCAAAGATCAAGACTTATTATAGAAAGATTTCTTAATCATTTGCTGGGGCATCTTTTTGGCATGAATTGCCAGGTTCTGTAAATAACTCAAATTGCTTTTATAAAGTGTGTTACCAAAGTTGCTATCTATTGTGTGCTGCAAAATTATTGACACTATTCATTTTATCTTTGCCTTGTATATTCATAGAGACATAGACCCGTGAATTATATGAGTATTCATATTTGCCAGTTAATGAGGCATATCTTCAACTCATCTATCATTTTCTTATGTTTTATTTGTAGATTGTTCATGTGTTATGTATCTATAGTTTTAAAGGGATAGTTTAGTATTGGTCAAACTTAACTTTAAAACCAAAACCTGCACCATCACGGTGCAAAGTAATAATTACAAACGGCCAAGTAAAGCCCCTGTTAGTATTCAAAATGACCCGTTAATTTTAGTTTCTGCATTTAATGTTTGTTAAAATAATAATTAAATATCTATATCAATTGCTTTTTAAAGAACTATTCAGATTTGTTTTCTTCAAAGGAGTCTTCAAGCATTTTTAATATTTTGAATAAAAATATATTTATGGATATTTCAGCCGTTTGTGAACCGATATTGATCAAATAACAATTTATTCTGAATATTAGAATTGTATGTTCTTTCGGGGGCACTTCGGGAAATACCAATACTCTTTTTCAAATATACATGATGTACTGTATTGCCAAGCCTTTGTACATATTTTGTAAATATGTTTGATAATAAATTCATAAAATCAATCAAATACATGTGTGACCTAGCGTTTATTAAAAATTCACTGTATATTGGACGTTCTTAAAAGGTTTTCTGAACGTTCCTAAAACGTTTCCAGGACGTTCTAGACGTTCTTAAAAGGCTTACTGAACGTTGTAAAAACGTTTCCAGGACGTTCTAGACGTTCTTAAAAGGTTTTCTGAACGTTCTCAAAACGTTTCCAGGACGTTCTGGACGTTCTTAAAAGGTTTTTTAAACGTTTTCAAAACGTTTCCAGTACACTTGGACGTTTAGAAAACGTTTTATAAACGTTCCAGACGTGTTTTAAAAGGTTTTCTAGACGTTCTTAAAACGTTTGTAGTGCATTTTAACGTTTTAAAAACGTTTTAAGAACGTTCCAAACGTTTTTTAAAGGTTTTCTGCACGTTCTAACTACGTCCACAATATATTTAGAACGTTTTCAAAAGGTTTTTGGACTTTTCGAATGTCTGAAAGGTTTTTAAAGGTTTTTTTTTGGTTCTTTTAACGTTTAAAAAACGTTTTTAAAACGTCCAATAAAACGTTTTAAATACGTCGAAAACCTACCACATTTTGACGTCCAAAAAACGTTTTCACAAAACGTCCAAAAAACCAACTTGGAACGTTTTTAGAACGTTCAGAAAACGTCCAATTGTTAGTTGGGAATATACATTCGTATATTTTGCAGCCGTTTGCCATGTTTGCAGTGAAATCTGTGAGAAAGTGTAGACTAGGTCTAGAGTAGCGGCTCCGGTGTGCGGCCGTCCAGTGGGAATTGCCGATTTTATTTTTGATGCAATTACTCACAGAATACTTCAATACCGTCAATAGAGAGTTCATATATTTAGTTATTAAATAGAAGGCACAAATAACGTAACTGACCCACAGCGTGGTCAGTACTGTCCACTTTAGAAGACGTAAAAGTTGCCCGGTTTGCGGCCGTGCGTAACCCGGTTTGCGGCACGCGTACGTCACAAAGCTTTATGCGCTACGTCACGATCAAAGCATATACCAAATTACTACGGGTAACCCAAATTCTCATGTTTATCTGTTGCTACGGTAAATTTTACAAGTTTTAAACAATTTCACCTTTTTACTGAATGGATCATCCCATACGGGGGTACGTACTACTAGAAACTATCGGGTCACAGCGGGTACACACATCAGCACACATACCATCATACACGATCCCGCATGTTATGTGTGTATTAACACCCCCCGCCGCAAACCAGAAAATCACGTAATTACGTGCCGGTTTGCGGCCACCCCATGCAACTGGCCATGCGGTGGCACAATCAAAATATCTGCGATAGGAGACAGACCACAGCCATCATACTTCCACAAAAACATCAAATTTCACCTCCAATCGGACAAATATCGGACAAATAGAGCTACAATATTGATCTAGTCATGCCTCGATCTCTTAACTTAAAAGTAAGCACCTGCTGGAATTTTCATCGCCGACTGGTGCCGTAGATTTCCGACATCGCTGACGGATACTCCGTACCGACAGGAGCATCTGCTACGGACGTTTTCGGCAGCGCAGAACTTACCGGGGAATCCACGGTAGGTTTCAATGATTATTATCGAGTCATTTTGATTTTATTTTGAAAAGTGATACCCCTGGCCGCAAACCGGGCTATGCCGCAAACCGGAGACTCTACTCTAGAGTAAAGTACCCGGTTTTCGGCCACTTAAGACAAAATCCTATTTATTGGACTCTTTACTTCCTATTTATTATCATTTCTTGTTCAAATCATGAAGCAAATATTATTATTATTTAAACCAAAAAAGAATCCCCAAAAAAAATCACGAATTGCCATGACAATATTCATTTCAATTTTCACTGTTTTGGAGCCGGTTATCGGCCGAGCGTTTCAGTTTACGGCCGCATGTACAAAGTCAATAGGAAGCGCTCGCGCGCGCCGTGCGTTTCTGCGCTGATGTATAGCACAAGCGGGCGGAGCAGGTATCCCACGCCGGAGCTCCCGGGTGCTCGCCTGGCCGAATACAGGCACAGCAGTGATCGGAAGTTGGAATCTGAATTAGACGGACATATCGTGTGTGCGTCGCGGTGTGCAGCTGCATTGATTTAATACATGCGATGAGATACTTTTGAGCTTGCGACCAGCACAAAATCGGGCTCTATATCTGAAAAATACTTGAAATAAAGCTCATTTTATGGTACCCATATTTCTTACATACACGCGTAAGAAACTCGATTTTTCAGATTTGGGTAGCGGGACCGCCGATTACATCGCTAAAATGTGATATTTTAGGATATATTTTTCATTGCAAATGTGGTTCTTCAGTGACACTGGCATGGTATGGTATGTGTAGGATTAGACCGAAAGCTTCAGTCCCTATAATCATCGGTTGTTCCACTGAGACTACGTCTGGCTCCACTAGACCTCGGTTATAGGGACTGAATGACTGCCTATGCCAGCCTGTGTTGAAGATATTCGGCTAGATTTTAGCCGTTAGGCCCCTCCCACAAACATGACAAACTTGCCACGGCCGTATTGTTATGCCCCCAAAATCCCCCGAAATGTCATTTTACCTCGTGAATATCCAATTTTGAATTAGGCCTAGGCTATAATACATCGGTTCCACTTACTTACTTGATTGATATAATCCGTTTAATGGTCCCTTTTAAGGAAATTATGGGTCAAAATCGACCTCCATGTTGAAAATCTTGCAAGCCGTTTTAAACTCTCGCTGCCGTCAATCTCATCCCTTCTAGTCTACGCCGAAGGCAAAATGATTATGAAGGAAAAACTGTGATAACGCCATTACGAACGTGTAGATGGCGCACAGTTTTTCCTTCATAATCATTTTGCCTTCGGCGTAGACTAGAAGGGATGAGATTGACGGCAGCGAGAGTTTAAAACGGCTTGCAAGATTTTCAACATGGAGGTCGATTTTGACCCATAATTTCCTTAAAAGGGACCATTAAACGGATTATATCAATCAAGTAAGTAAGTGGAACCGATGTATTATAGCCTAGGCCTAATTCAAAATTGGATATTCACGAGGTAAAATGACATTTCGGGGGATTTTGGGGGCATAACAATACGGCCGTGGCAAGTTTGTCATGTTTGTGGGAGGGGCCTAACGGCTAAAATCTAGCCGAATATCTTCAACACAGGCTGGCATAGGCAGTCATTCAGTCCCTATAACCGAGGTCTAGTGGAGCCAGACGTAGTCTCAGTGGAACTACCGATGATTATAGGGACTGAAGCTTTCGGTCTAGTGTAGGATATGTGTTATGCTATTATGCGATGTATTTTAAAGTGATTTTACCATGTATGATGTATCCAACAAATTGGCCGAAAACCGGAGCTGACCGATTACCGGGTACTTTACTCTAGAGTAAAGTACCCGGTAATCGGTCAGCTCCGGTTTTCGGCCAATTGGTTGGATACATGGTAAAATCACTTTAAAATACATCGCATAATAGCATAACACATATCCCACACATACCATACCATGCCAGTGTCACTGAAGAACCACATTTGCAATGAAAAATATATCCTAAAATATCACATTTTAGCGATGTAATCGGCGGTCCCGCTACCCAAATCTGAAAAATCGAGTTTCTTACGCGTGTATGTAAGAAATATGGGTACCATAAAATGAGCTTTATTTCAAGTATTTTTCAGATATAGAGCCCGATTTTGTGCTGGTCGCAAGCTCAAAAGTATCTCATCGCATGTATTAAATCAATGCAGCCGCACACCGTGACGCACACACGATATGTCCGTCTAATTCAGATTCCAACTTCCGATCACTGCTGTGCCTGTATTCGGCCAGGCGAGCACCCGGGAGCTCCGGCGTGGGATAGCTGCTCCGCCCGCTTGTGCTATACATCAGCGCAGAAACGCACGGCGCGCGCGAGCGCTTCCTATTGACTTTGTACATGGGGCCGTAAACTGAAACGCTCGGCCGATAACCGGCTCCAAAACAGTGAAAATTGAAATGAATATTGTCTTGGCAATTCGTGATTTTTTTTTGGGATTCTTTTTTTGTTTAAATAATAATAATATTTGCTTCATGATTTGAACAAGAAATGATAATAAATAGGAAGTAAAGAGTCCAATAAATAGGATTTTGTCTTAAGTGGCCGAAAACCGGGTACTTTACTCTAGATCTAGACTAGATCTATATTAATTCTGTCGGCTTTGTTTTAAATTAAAGTAAAATAGGTCTAGATCTAGTAGTATAAATCCCTCTAGATCTAGATCTACTCCAAATAAGATTAAAAAATTGACACGAAACAACACTAGATTCTAAACTAAACAGGTAAGAAACACAACAACTTTAAAATCATGACCATTTTTATTTAAATAGACTAGATCTAGATCTAGACTCTATATTATTAGACTAGATTCTAGATCTAATTATTAAGGCATTATTTGAAGAATTGATGATCATAAAGATTTAGTTGATTATTGGTATGATTTAACTTTATGTTAAATTGTTAGACCCCTAGTTGGGTATCGAATTTGGTGTCATATCATGATATGATTTATGAAAGGGCTTGATACCGGCGCGGCAGTGCAGCGTCAGGGACCGACCCGGAGACCGGCCCACAGCTCGGGGCGGGGTGGCGCAGGCGAAGTCCGAAGATGGCTAAAAAAATCTAGAAAATCCTACCTCCTAGCTGCTTCGACCCTTTTAGTTATCCTAAGGCGTCTGGCAGCTATACGTTCTTCGGGGTCAGTAGAATCAACAGATGGCCCTGTATCCTCCTCTTCATCATGGGAACTCATTTTGAACTAATTTAAGATGGCTAACTGCACGGAAATTCTGAAATGCACACACAAAACAAATGGGATCTCGTTTACGTGTGTTGCTATGGCCTTTTTGATCAGCCTCTCTCACATCAATCAAAATGACGATTAATACGTTTCGGTAAATTACTCTAATCGAACAATATTTACCATTTAAAAAACTTATTTAGGTCTTATTTATATATTTGTCTATATAATTTCGTTATAATAGATTTTATTGGATGATTAAATGTCTAAAAACAAAAGAATGCAATTTTTATTAAATATCACTCTCTTTATATCAAACATGGCGGTGAGCTAGTAGACTATGCGAAAATATGAGTTAAAATCCATCGCATCTTCTGTATAGAAGACAATATTTCACTAAAAATACAGTATTTTAAGAAAGCTTTATGATTGTATGATGCATTTCAGCTAATATTTTTATCTTAAAAAGCTTGACAACAGCAAATTTAGCAATTGTACACATCGAATGAGTCGTGGCGAAGGTCTACGTAGAATACCTATGCAGCCTGTGCACTAATTCATTTTGTTTGCAAATTGCGGAACAAGATTGGACTATCATGACTATAGATCTAGGCCTATTTCATTGTAGATACTAACATTTTCCCATCATTATTTTATTGTCCTGTGGTGTTATTTTACTTATTGATGTAATATGATGCATTGACATTAAGAAAATGGGCCAGGAGCTGTTATGTTATTGTTAATTGTTATGGTCCAGGCAGAAGAATTCAAGAAATGAGAAGAGCACGGCCGATTAGGGAATGGGTGACTCCCTTAAAATTAAATCCATACGAGACTGAGAGACTGTCTCGCGTATTTAGCTTACAAAAGAATTGGAGGAACAACACCAGTAAAGTTTTTCCAACCCAAATTTTGCTTCTCGAAGCTCAGGAGCCCACAGTGTAATGTGTGAATCATTTTTAGTTGAACAAAAACTGTTTCGAAAACAAAATTTAATTGAATGTTTGGGCCATTTTTTTCTCGACTCCATGACCATGGACCATGAGCTTGATGAGGAATCTTAACTTTTTACTTGTATGATATGACATATTTTTATTGCAAGCCACGGTGATCTCTTTGCAGTATTCCAAATGGGCTACCAACAAAAATTGACAAAGACGGAAAGAGATATTTTATTAATAGGGTAGCGCGCCCGGTATTCGGTCAATTCCCAGTATTCGGTCAGACAGCCGTTTCAACAGCTGTAACAATTTAAAAAATAATTAATGAGCCGCGAAACTTGCACAAATCAGGCAGCTGAACAACTTTTCTTAACTCTCAAAATTAAATCAGATGTAGGGCCCCGGAAAGATCTCCAACTTAGCTCGAAATTGGTCAGTGTCGCACCACTTTCTGCACTTCCGCGTTCTGTTAGCACATGCGCTAACATGCATAGCCATATGTAGAAGTCTATTGCGAAACAACTTTGTGTGCTATCGCAATGAATTTAGTATGTGTGTGAAGAGGAGCTCTTCCGTGTTCGCTCCATCGCAGCGAATTTGCAAATGACGCACTTGCCGATGTGCAAGAGGTATTTATACGATACCCTTGCCATGCGGTATCGCTCGTCCAGTATTCGGTCAACGCATTGACAATCGGTGCTTTATCGCGCAATTGTGTGAAAATAGCGCGCAAATACGCTTCGCTCCTTTGCAACAGAGATTCCACGCACAAATCGCGTGACCGAATTCTAGTCGGCGCGACCGAATTCTGGGCAGAAAAATGCTCCGTCTTCTTTCGGAAATATTTTTCTTATCATCATTCTTTATTTTAAGTGACTATTAAATCCTGTTAGAGGAATATTTTTCTGTTCTTTTGATGGGTAGATTGCAAAATAAAAGAGGTAAGAATTCAAAATATTAGTGATTTTCCCTTAAGTGACCGAATACTGGGCACTCTACCCCGATCTAATAATATTGGATTTGGATTTTGGAGACGGGCTCCCAAATACTAGACCTAGATCTAGACTCTAGATCTAATCTGTAGAAGATCTAATCGTCTAGATTTAGTTGAGATCCCATTGGCCATGTGCCTTTGCTACATGCTGCCAGGCATGTTGCCTTGTGACAAGTTTAAGTGGGGTGCTGGTCTAAGAATAAGGATCGTTCGCGTAAACAAGGAAATCCTCGTGAACGCAGACAAATCGCATCCTTAACAAACAAAATGTGGATGATCCTTGTCAATGATCCCCTCGTTGGCTAAGCAAAGAACAGATTCTGCGATGATGCTACAGAGACTTTCACGTTAACGATATATTCTCTGGAAGATGGACAACTTGTAAAAGTAGAACTAGAAGATGAACTGGGGGTATTTTATTACCGGTACGCAGAATATGTTTTTCACAATGCCAGAGCGCAGAAGCTTGCATAGGCCTAGACCGAAAGCTTCAGTCCCTATAATCATCGGTTGTTCCACTGAGACTACGTCTGGCTCCACTAGACCTCGGTTATAGGGACTGAATGACTGCCTATGCCAGCCTGTGTTGAAGATATTCGGCTAGATTTTAGCCGTTAGGCCCCTCCCACAAACATGAAAAACTTGCCACGGCCGTATTGTTATGCCCCCAAAATCCCCCGAAATGTCATTTTACCTCGTGCATGTCCAATTTTAAATTAGGCCTAGGCTATAATACATCGGTTCCACTTACTAACTTGAATGAAATAATCCGTTTAATGGTCCCTTTTAAGGAAATTATGGGTCAAAATCGACATCCATGTTGAAAATCTTGCAAGCCGTGTTAAACTCTCGCTGCCGTCAATCTCATCCTTTCTAGTCTACGCCGAAGGCAAAATGATTATGAAGGAAAAACTGTGATAACGCCATTACGAACGTGTAGATGGCGCACAGTTTTTCCTTCATAATGATTTTGCCTTCGGCGTAGACTAGAAGGGATGAGATTGACGGCAGCGAGAGTTTAACACGGCTTGCAAGATTTTCAACATGGATGTCGATTTTGACCCATAATTTCCTTAAAAGGGACCATTAAACGGATTATTTCATTCAAGTTAGTAAGTGGAACCGATGTATTATAGCCTAGGCCTAATTTAAAATTGGACATGCACGAGGTAAAATGACATTTCGGGGGATTTTGGGGGCATAACAATACGGCCGTGGCAAGTTTGTCATGTTTGTGGGAGGGGCCTAACAGCTAAAATCTAGCCGAATATCTTCAACACAGGCTGGCATAGGCAGTCATTCAGTCCCTATAACCGAGGTCTAGTGGAGCCAGACGTAGTCTCAGTGGAACAACCGATGATTATAGGGACTGAAGCTTTCGGTCTAGCATAGGCCTAGACCTACATCATGTACCAAACAAGTTCATCAAAGAAAAAGTGAATGATGTTCATGATACGTTGAGGCTAAAGCCAAGGGGGAACTTTTAATCTTGTTTCAGTCAAAGGGTAATGTCCTCGCTCACTTCTAGACTTAAATCTATGGCAAACCCATTTTAATAAATTCCACATTTTGAAGTTGCATTGAGAAAGCTTAATGCTGGATAATGTAAACTAAAGACAAATTATTCTTGTTCGGGCATTATTATTAATGCCAATTCAAAATTGTATTTTACCTCTTATAACCAAAAGTTAACAACTGAATAACAATGCTGTACACTGGTGTGTTGACAGTACTGTCACTGAAAAACCTTGTTTACGAAGATGTCAATCGCTATTTCAGTGGGAAGTCGATACGCTGTTTGTCTAAAACATCAAGTAATTTTGTAGTAACCAGGTTTTGAAACAGATTTTGACAGTCCATCCATATTGTTACATATTCCATCCACAGGACAAAGGCGATAAGGACAAGGAGAAGAAGAACGTGATGCGCGAGCTGCGCATCCGCAAGCTCTGCCTCAACGTCTGTGTGGGGGAGAGTGGTGACAGACTCACCCGTGCTGCTAAGGTTCTGGAAGCTCTGACTGGACAATCCCCAGTCTTCTCCAAGGGTAAGTGAAATCAGTCTTGTATTCTCTGACAGTCTTGGTGATAGATACAGCAATAGAAGACGGATAAAAATACACGGGGGCTCAGGGCAAAGTCGCCCCCGAAAGTCATAAAAGAGCCCCAAATAAATTGCATAGAGTTCAATGCAAAACAAATTAAAAAGTGTTATTTTGATGCAAGCAAGCTTCAAAAGTAGCCCTCGAAATTTGTTGTAAGATTTTTTTTTTCCTGATAGAAGATTTTATCTGCTTCCACCTAGCTAAGATTTTGAATGGTGGACATGGAAAGAGAAGATGTGAATTGATGAGGGTTGATAGGATAAGTTCCGTCATGTGTATCTTGAGCTTGATTCAGCAAATAGATTCTATTGTTAGTGATTCCGCAGGAGTGATTAATGTGTTTGAGTATAAATTGACCATACATTATGATTATGAATGAGAAAAGCAGGCTTTGAATTTTCTGAATAACTTCACGGTTTTCCCGTAAATCATCTTGGACATGTATAGCATTTGTACATGTTCGGGGGTAGTGTAAACATTCTACTTATGATGAATAAGTAATTTTTTTGTTGCATTTCAGATTTAAAACACCAAACCATTCAATTCAAGACAGATTAAACAGTCCATTCTACATACTTTGTGAATAGTCTTATTGATGTTGAAATCGTTATTCATTTCTAACGTCGTCTCTTTTCCGTGTGATTGCACTCGTGTGTAATGGTAGCGGGTTTTTCAGTATCACTGCCAAAAACACAAAAATGTTACTGTGTGCAAATAATATCATCTCTGCTTTGCAACCTATGGCTTTCCTTCCCCTCTATGATTGCCATGGTACTAGTTCAGAGATACATTCTAAGATTTGATGAACTAGCCTCACTAGGATTGTAATTTGATTTAAACATTTCTTTAAAATGATAGTATAGTAGACTGTTAATTTCCTTACGGAAGAAAAACATGGCATTGATAATATTGGTTTTGTAATGCTCAATCTTTATAGAAGTACGTATGATTATTTGTGCAACAAAAGCTTATTGGTCATGTTCTGCAATGTTTTGTTAATCTTCAAAGAAACCCATTCTCACGTATTATATTGGAATACACAGAATCTATTGTAGTTGTGTAATATCACAATGTCGAAACCCCAAAGTGGGCACATAATCCTTATCAAATATTTTACACTGCTTATAATTTTCTCATGTGACAACCACTTTTTTTTCTCCTTCATTCGTTCATACAGCCCGCTACACCGTGCGATCTTTTGGCATCCGTAGGAACGAGAAGATTGCCGTCCATTGCACCGTTCGTGGTCCAAAGGCCGAGGAGATCCTTGAAAAGGGATTGAAGGTACGATGGAAGATATTTTGTCTGTTCAGAGCCAGAAGATGAGAAGAACGTTAAATCATATCATTGTACACAGAGCTATTGCCCTTTTGGCTCCGAGCACAATTTGTTGTATTTGTATCTTTGCAGTTTAAAGTCATTCAGGCTTGTGTAAATATTAAAAACTTCTATTTTGATTTGTACTCTCCTCTTTTTGTCCTTGTTGCGCCTCATGATCAAAACTGCACTATTTTTCACACTAATATTTCTACACAGTTACATGTTTCTCGAGTGCTGATTTTCAAATTCAACCCACTTTGTTATGCAAATTGTTTGTGTCGTATCTTATATATCTTACCACTATTTTAGAATGTTTATAGCATGCAAAGAGGATTTGCTTCTCAAATACTATTATAAATTGCCATGGAAATTCCATTATGTCTTTGAAATCATATGAAGAAAGAAAAAAAATCTTGGTGTAAGATCTTGACGTTTACTGCAATCTCACTTTTATCCCAGGTCCGTGAGTACGAGTTGCGCAAGGGCAACTTCTCCTGCACCGGCAACTTTGGCTTTGGCATCCAGGAACACATCGATCTTGGAATCAAGTACGACCCCAGCATCGGAATCTACGGCATGGACTTCTACGTTGTCCTTGGGCGACCTGGGTTCAGCGTGGGCCACAAGAGGAAAAGGAAAGGCCGCGTCGGCAGCAGCCATCGCGTCAACAAGGATGAAGCCATGAAGTGGTTCCAGCAGAAGGTAAGTACAGTGGAACAGCATTTAAACTAATTCCTGGGGGGGGGGGGGGGGGGGGGGGCTGTTTCACAAAGATCCTTAGTTGAACTTTTTTTAAGTTACACTTAACAATTATGGAAAGCCGTTGGCATCTTTGAAATATTTTGTAACAGTTATTTCAAAGAGCATTAAATATTTATTCAAATCATTCATACTTTCTATTTTCAAAGAGATTCATGTTCTTGATGTGGAATTTATGAAAAGTCTAAAATACTTGGAATATTTGCTTTTGAATATATTTCATTATAAGGCCCACAAATTGCTTTCCATAATTTTTAAGTCAAACTTAGAGTTAAGTCGACTTAAAATCTTTGTGAAACACCCCCCGGTCAGCAATGAGTTTGTTATCTCAAGGTTCCTCTGCATTCATATTTAGCAATTATACTATGGTTATTTATAGGTACTTTTTGAGATATTGCAGGCATAACTCATGGATATTTTAAAGTAATTTAATTTAAAGCAATTTATCATCTGAATTCAAAAGAAATGTTGGTACCACGTTGCTATGTGATTTCCTTTCAAGTGTTTTCATGAATATTGAACCCACAATTTCTTTGAAAATAGAATTTCTTGTTACCTTGATATTTTTGTTATGAAGATATTTTGAATTCCTGGATTTCCGACATATCATCTAGAAGTATCATCTCACTCTAAATTTATGGGGATTTGATTGTGACATTCATTAATTCTTGGACATTGTTTTTTGTGCAGTGATATTTTCTAATTCCATCTCTCTCTCTGTTTATTATCACACAGTATGACGGAGTCCTCCTCCCTGGCAAATAGGCAGCCTCTTCCAGCCTAATCTTCCCCACACACTCTTCACAAACTCAACGATGATTCCGTACGTGACCAGGAATCATCACTCCATCTGTATCTTGTCTCTCAAGACATTGCCGCCTTGACACCATGCCATATCTGTACACTATGTTCAATAAAGACTCATGAACAGCCAACCATTGTTCAGCTCTCAGAGATTCCTTTGTTTGCTCTATCTAGACTCGCACTGTATCGAATGGGTTCTATGTGATGTGCTTCGGTGATAATCAGTGAGATCAATTGCCGCCAAATGCAGTTGTGGGGTCATAATCATAGTGATGTATTGCCACAAAGCCTGGACAAAGTGGTTGTTATCTCTTATCACTGTATATGCTTTAAAGTGATATTCAGCATACACATATCTAAAAAGAAAATGGACAAGAGGTAAGAGGGTGAAAACATAACAGAAGACCGAACCGTAGGTGTTACCCTGTTCCCACTTGAAACTTAACTTTGTCTGGACTCTGTGGCAAGACATCACAAATGTATGAGAGAGTTATGTGGACAGAGAAGTGTAATAACTGTAGTTTTCAAACATCTTCAGGAATCAAGTAATTTCAGTACATATGAACCTTTTTTTTTCTTCTCAGAATCCTGAAGAAGTGAATCTTTAAAAAATTGTTCAACTCTATGGCCCATATTTCTGTTGCTTTGCTGAAATCCAAGTGACACATAAAGTCGTGCCAAACAAAAGGAAAACTTGACCCTCGGTTCAACTTCCTTGTCAAACTCGACTGTAGACTAACCGAAACCCAACGGTGAAGGTTTAAAATCATGGGTTAATATGAACCTGATGTTAAATCCGTTTAATAGAAGCAGAAAAATGAGAGAAACTGGTCTGTTGAGATTTGAGCAAAACCCATTACAAATTTAAAGTTCAGAATTTCTGAAGGTCCAATCAATCGGGCACAAATTGGCAATTCTGTGACATTTCTTGCAAGGTCCCCGGGGTCCCATTTGCCCTGTACTCGATCATACATTCACCCTAAATATGATAAATTGCAAAAATATTTTATACAACCCCTTCATGAAACGAATATATTTCTTCATCAATAACTAAAAAAATAAAAGTACATGAAATTTTGTGTACAGAGCTAATTGGGAGAGGAGCTCGCAAGATACATCACAGTGTTGCCAATTTGTGTCTGACTGATTGAGAACTTCAAAAATTCTTAACTTTCCTATATTTAAAGATAAACTCCAGTAGTGGTAAAAAAAAGAAATTAATTCTCACAGAATCAAACGAAACTTTATACACTGAATGTTCAATACTACAAATAAATGACATTTTCTTAAACATTTTGGAAGAAAATGTATACTGGCCGAGTAATGAGCATAGAAAGACAAGGAAATCAAGGTAGTACTAGCCCCGACACCATGTGTGTTGTCCCATATATAGCTTTCTGTGTTACTTTACCAAGACTCTGTCAAATTTATTATGATTTTGATGACTCCAGAACCTTGCAGTGCACACCAATACTTACATGCTACATATGATCAACTGTTCTGATCCTTTCCACACCTTTTCTTAACAATGCAATCGCATTACCAGTACTAAAGTTTATCTTTAATCATTTATTGCTCAAACTTCCACTAAGTTGTCTCTCTATTTGTTCTGCTTTAATCAAAACCAAATTAATATCAGGGTGAACTTTTTAATGATTTGGCCTTCAAGTAAGCTGTCTATGATTTGATTAGCGATTCTCTGGAAATGTTTGTGATTTGTGATTGTGTTGTATCAAGTTTGCATTTGGGGTGCCTTGCTAACATACGATGGGGTGATCTGCCTTAGAAGACCCACCAAGGCCTTAGTGGCGAATTACAAAACCTTATATGTGTTAAATGGGAAGTGGATGTGTACAAATTTAGCTACATGCAAAGGCTCCCGAAAGTGCGTACAGAATAGTGTGTGCTGCAAGTACAGATATGTGAAGCACAATCCACTTTTACCAATTTGTTCTAAAGCCCCGCTAAAGGGTTGGTAGCCCAACAAAATTGATGCCAAAATTTCACCTAAATTGTAAATAATGTGCTCAGGAATGTCATTTAAGACACACTTCTGCAAAGATTTCAAAACAAATGTGTTTGAAGATGAATATTGAGGAAAGAGCACACAATTTTGGTTTTCTGCAAACAGAAAACTAAAATTTGGTATTCTTCTATCAATATTCGATTTCAAATACGTTTTTTGAGGGAAATCTTTGCAGAAGTGTGAGTTTAATGCCATCCTCTTTCACATAAAATTGAAGGGAAACTTTTGGCGTGTTTGGGGCTCCCAACGCTTGCGGGGCTTTAAAGACCGTCAATACTACTGGGCCAGAGGGGATTAGACTACACAGCCAGGTCACAGTGACAGATGGCTATCTCATCAACTCAACTAACATAAGAAAAAGAGGATCATGGGGGTCCAACAGGCACCGAATGGGGAAGTTTTCTATATAGAGGGAGCAAGTAGCTACAAGTAGGACAGTGGGGCTTTAATCTTGGCAGTATATTTGATGGTTTGAGGCTCTGGTTTATCACGTGTGAACAAGGTCCAATCAAATGGAAGAATGAGGACGGATAAATAATGATTATGTGTAATTGGGTGTGATGAAGAAAATGGGAAAATTTTGTCTCATTCTTCCCTTCCTCCTTTTATTCTCTCCCCCACCCCCCTTTCTCTCTCTCTCTCTCTCTCTCTCTCTCTTTCTCTTTTTCTCATTCCTTTCGGTAACGTAAATCTATACAACATAACTAATATAGCCTTGAGGAGCATTTCAATAATTGCGACCAATACGAACAATTCATTTACAATATAGATTTTTAAAAGGAAAGATGGAAAATGAAAAATAATGTATTGGTCTGTCAACATCTAAATTGCTTACCTTTTTCTTTAACTTGGCTCGAGCGCTCTCATTGATTTTGGTGTTGAATTACATGTACAAGTACATTATATACGATACGAAACAACAATCAAATGAAAAAGAAAAGAAAAAAAAAATTATCACTCCTATTTAAGTAGGGTAACCCATTCAGATGACTTGGTTTTCAATGACATTCGAAACTTCAAACAGTTCGGGTATGTTGGGGAATGTTGGGGAAAAATTATAGGAAAGGAATATAATAAAGAGAGAGAGACAACAGAAAGGCGAATGATCAGTTCATACGCAGTAAAAAGTTACATTGAAATAATATAGGAACTTTATTTACACCAGGCAATCTGAATACATTGTAATTTTTAATAATATACAAATGACAATAATATTAGTAAAAATTAAAAGGGTAATACTAATCCTTGAAAATATAATCCACAATCATAATGCAATAAAATTATAAAGAGGGAATCCGGAAGAAAAAAAAGCTCAATATGGCTTACATTTATATTCAGGGATTTATTTCACATTATGAAATAGGTATGAAAGAAATTTACACGATAATGGCCAAACGACTTCCAGGTAAAGTCTTGAATTAAAAAAACACCCAGGAAGAAACATAGAAGCGGAGGGGAGGACGGGGGGGGGGGGGGCTGGAGCTGCGAGAATGTTGAAACTGGTAGCTGTCACCTCGCTATTTTGGCAGCGAAGAAGCCACAGTCCCTTTGTAATTGCACATTTCAATGATGAAATCCTTATAAATGAATTCACAAAATTCGATCGCACCATGATTAAAAGGTGTTAACGTTTATGCTGCCTCGAAAAATGTAGAAACTGGAAGAGCGGAGACGTCAGCCAGTAGGCTACTTGGTAAAGTTGTGCCCATTCGCCCAGTGGCGTCAAAAGGGAGGGGGGCGGCACCCGTCGATTCATCCTCTGTAGATGAAATGCGATTTTAAGAGGCCACTTGTTAGGTGGGGGTTTGCGGGAGGGGACCCTGTCGTCTGCCTTTATTCTCTCTCTCTCTCTCTCTCTCTCTCTCTCTCTCTCTCGTCCCTTTCCCTTTCTCCTTTCTTCCCTATTTCTTTCTTCTTTTCCATCTTCACACTTCGATGGAGAGACCGAGGAACGCCCCTGCCCCCCCCCCCCCTGTACCTACGTCACTGCTTAAGCCGTGGCAAGTAACACAACAATTTCATGATTTACAGTATTTCCATCAATCATATTTTTGTTCTACCCAATAAGACACATGAGACCGCCCACTTCGTCTTCGACTGTATTCGTGTGGAAAAGGAAAAATCATGAGCATGTTCACCTTGTCCTTGTATCAATAAAACCAAACGAGTAAAGTTACACGACATCACATAGCAACTCTTGCTCTTAGCTTTTAGCAAGGAACAAATTAAATTAAATTCACTTTCTGACAATCGAAGCCGCAGAAGTCAGAGATATCTGTAATAGCTTTTGCTTCGGAGGTACATGTACATGTATTTGAATTGTTTGTTTGTCGTGCCTTTGGCAGAGGTAAGTCAATAGGGTAAACAAAACGAATGTTGTGCATCATGCTACTCTCATCAACGATCTTCATTCAAATACTCCTCTCTCTAGGTAAGATAATACAAGTTCTGATTTTAAGTAATTTATGAATATCATTACTCGATTCGGCTCCTGTTTGCACTTTTTTTATTCGATTATTCTTTTCTTCGTCCTATAACGTCAATATAAGTTGAATTAATTCACATTCTAGGCCCTATTAACTAAATACACTGTTGCCCATTGAGTTTGATTTATTTTTCTTTACCTCTTTTTATTAAAAAAATGATTGTGACGATATAGGTTTTATTCTTGCCTGGTAGATAAAGTTTATATCTTGTCGGTACTTCAATGATCGCCCTACAGAGTCATAGAGATTGGTCAATAAAGCTCTGAAAATTATATAAACTTTATTTATCGAGAATAAATCGTATTGTCACAATCATTTCATGGAAAGAGGTCAAGAAATATTATACCAACTGGGCAAAAGTGTATATTCCCACGTTGCTAAGCTTATTTCTCTTCTGATTGCATGTAAAATACTGCTCCATTTATATTTCAGAAATAGGATTATGGCGGAGAAATTATATATCCCGCGGACCGTCCGCCCCTGTTCTGGGCTTGGGACAGTCACAGAAAATAAAATAAATGAGTCTCCAGAAAATAGAATATATAGAAATGAGCATATAGAAATACGTTTGATATGTTCAACGTGGTTTAAACAAGGAAAAACATGGGGTCACTCTTGTATCCAACCCTCAATAAGGATCCACTCCTAACTTTAGGCATTAACAAAAAAGAATATCCACATTCATGTGGTTTTTTCGTGTCACTTTAAAGGTACTATGTCCCTTTTGCAGCCAACCTCAAATTCTGTAGAACTTTGCAGGAATTATGAATATGTCATGTATGTCCTATCTGTGAAATGTAAACGTTAGCAGTGTCCTCATATTCAAATTATGCAAGGAAACCCGTTTACTTGCTAGACTTCACTGTCAGACACTATTGAGTGACTGACTGGCTTTTTTTCTTCTTTGGTAATAACATACAGTAAATGAAAAGAGTTGTAAAGGGTACATGAGCATTTGTCTACATCAATAACCCACTTCTTGTGATGGCCAAGATTAAACTGATTGAATCTTTGCGCAGCATAAAACGTATGACCATTCGGTACAATTATATTGTCTGAAAATCAAGACTATTACTTTTGGGCTCTATAGCCCTAAAGTCGATTTGACAACTAATAGTCATTATTTTCCCACTTGAAGACATTTTCAAGCCCCACCTTTTTTAGGGAAGTTCTAAATAAGTATTATCTTTCAAATGCAAATGGGACATAGTACCTTTAAAGCAAAGTGCCTTAACCATTATTAATGATAAATAATTGGGTACACTGATCTGATTGATTCCTTAATTCACCCAACTATATTATTACAATTTAATTACATTTTAAGTGAATGTAAATCGTCTCAAAGCAATGAATTGGCTCTTCATACCATTCCAGACATTTGAGTGTTGACAAAAAAGGAAAAGTTTGTCTTATGTCTGATTTTCATGGAAAAACGGTTGGGAAAATCAAAAATGGTTGGGAAAATTTACTGTTAAAGGATGTTGCACAGTGACGCCTTCCGGAAACCATAAATATCTTTGTAGTTTGAGAATGTTTTCAAGATTTGTTTGCATGTTAGAGGGTTGGTACAGTTGAAGGAATATAATTAATAACATTTCATACAAAAATGACACAATTTTGTCATCTACCTTGAACAATGTTACCGAGTCACCGTTCAAAGAAGGCAAGAAATATAATTTTTAGGAGAGGTGGTCACGAGAAACACCTTTCTAAAGGAAACTATGAGATGTGATCTGTACACATCTTGGAAATGTTATTACCGTATACAATATTAATTATCGCTACATAGCACGTTTGATCGTCTACTGAGAGCTCGAATGGCGTTAACTCATATACTTTCACAAAAGTTAACGCTCTCCTTGCTATTATGGTTTTTGTTTTCAGGAGGTTCACACGGCATAGCACCATGTGAATGCGCGATCGAGGACTATGTGACCACCCTCGTCTCGCCGAACTTTCCCGATAATTACCCGACAGAGACTCGGCGTGAATGGAGCTTTGAAATCCTCCCAGGCCAATTAGTAAGTTCATTAAAATGGAAAGTAAAGAAGAAGAAGAAAAGGAGGAAGAAAAAGGAGAAGAAGAAGGGAAAATAAAAGGAAGGAGAAGAAGAAGAAGAAGAAGAAGAAGAAGAAGAAGAAGAAGAAGAAGAAAGAGAGGAAGAAAGAGAGGAGGAAAGAGAAGAGGAAGAGGAGGAAGAGGACAATAAGAAGAAGAAACAATAAATAGAAGTAGAAAGAGGGGAGGTAGATGAGGAGGATTGGAAGAAGAGTATGTATGCTTTATTACCATTATTTTTGTTTGTCCAGTTATTTATTTGTTTGTAGAGAACCGTAAACGTATTTGTAAGCGACGGTTAACTCAATGATTTATATTGTAATATGATTACATGTATCATTTGTTAACATTTGAAAATGTAATTTCAAGTTGAAAAAAATACCAATCCAATAGTAATTCGAAGCAATACAATGTAGTATGGTTTTGAATATCTTCGAACGTAACCCCCTATATAGTTCTAATGATATCCAAGGTTCGTATATATATAAAAACTTTTCAGCTAACTAACTTTGTCCATTGATTATGGAGTGCAATGTTTAAATCTTTCTTCTATTAAAATTTACTATAATTCTGTAACAAATGAATAAATTAAATTGATCCAGTCATGAAATGAATTTGATAAATTAAAATTAAAATAACATGGGTTAAGTTTGTTCATTCTAGTAAGCGCCATCATTATATTTTCGATTGAATATTAAAAAAATGATGTAAAAACATTTTGGGGGAATTTGCGAACATAACATACTAAATGATAAATAACCTATACTAAATCGAGTTGTGAAATGAAAATGAGAAATTAATTCATAATGTCATGATTTGGGCCTTGTTCATTAAGTCGGCTCCTTCATTGATTTTGTATCAATTACAAGATGATATAAATATATTATTTAGGACTTGGTGAACGTGATCTTGAACTTTAACCTCTGTGAAATTCTGCATACAGGGTCGCATTGAGGTCAACGTACTTTTGATCGAACGGAAATGGGATTCCCTCACCGTGACACACAGAAGCCAATCTGCACACGGCACCAATGTTACAACGTTCCAATTGGTCAGCAGTAATGTGACGTCATTTCTTCTCCAAGAGGGCGTGGTCACAATTCGGTTTTGCAGTGACGAATTTCTCGTCAACAACGGGTTCGCCTTTGATATCAGAACGCTTGCTATGAATGGTAGTTTACAAGAAATTGACATATTTTACATAATTTTACAAAAATCACGATCGCAAAGACTTTCGAAATATATATTTATTGACTGGAATATGTGAACAAGACAGTAACGTATTAGTTATTTATTCCGTATTCCGGAAGTGATTTGTACGGGATATACAATAGGGAATTCAAAGTGCCCCTGAGTTGATATTTCGGAAGCCTTTGCTATCGAGTTGAAATATAACGATTCATTTTGCTCCCATTCGTTCGGTCCGAGTTTTAAAAAGAAAAGAAAAAAAAAGAAAAAAGAAGAGCGTTATCCATTTTGCAAGATAGTAATAATTAACTAATCTCGATAAGTATTCCTTTCTGTAACCATCATTTTTAGCGTGGATACTAGAGTATATAAAACTGATCTATATGTATATTAATATGTGAATATGTAAAAATGTACAATCATTGTAAATATGAACAATTGAAAGATGAAAAATAAATAAATTTAATTGAATTGAATATATGTTCTGTTCAGAACCAAAAGGGTGTAAAGTCTTTGTTAAAGTACAGAGTTAATGCCCTTTGGCTCCAAGCCGACGACATAATATTTTGTTATCTATTTTTTTTTAAATGGAAGTCTAATGTTATGACCATGATAGATGATACTATCGAAACGTCAAGATGAGAGTATGTGTAGGCCCTAAATTATACTGTCGAAAGAATTCGTGGTGTAACCGAAGACCTTGCTCAAAAATATTATTATAAATAGTTATTATTATAATAATTATTTTTTTTTTTTTTTTTAAAGGGACTGGATACACGAACGGATCTTGTGGTCAACCCCGGTGCAAGGAATGCGGCAGGCTCGACTTTGCCTGTAGTTCTGGAATGCAGTTCATTGACGTGATCGCCAGGTGCGACAATGTCGTCGATTGCCACGACTTCTCAGATGAAATCGGATGCCACATGGAGAGTATGTATATAATAACAATAATAATAACGTTTTATTTACCCAGGGTAGCCACTTCAGTTATGAAACTAATAATATGTGTATACTACCCTTCTCCAATATAATATGCTGAGCGCCTAGCTAGAAGGCAGAAGGTCCTATTGTTATAAGTCTTTGGTATGACTCGGCCGGGGTTCGAACCCACGACCTCCCGTTCAAGAGGCGGGCGCTCTAACCACTGAGCCGCCATGCCCGGTGATATACCGTTTCCATTCTCTCTTTCCCCCTCTCTCTCTCTACCCCCCCCCCCCCCCCTCTCTCTCTCTCTCTCTCTCTCTCACTCACTCTCACTCTCTCTCTCTCTCTGTCACTCTCTCTCTTTTTCTCTCTCTCTTTCTCTCTCTCTGTCACTCTCTCTCCATTTCTCTCTCTCTCTTTCTCTCTTTCTCTCACTTTCTCTCTCTCTCTCTCTCTCTCTCTCTCTCTCTCTCTCTCTCTCTCTCTCTCGCAGTCTATGTCGATCGCCTTTTCTAGCTCTTTGTCGTTCTGCCTCCCGCTGACTTCTAGCTTTCTCAACCCTTAAACAACCCTTAATCCATACATCCATTTCTGCATTAAAAAAAAAAAAAAAAAAAAAAAAAAACTTTCCCATATAACGGTGTGACTACAAAATATCAAAGCTGCAATAAATCCTTTTCCCATCTAAAAAGTCGCAAAGTCGTAACATTTTAAATTAAAAGGCATTTCTGGTGGATTACATTGTATATTATTTCTGAGGATTTTATATTACCAATAATCCGACATGTGCAAGGGTACTGAAAAGAAAAATATGCGTTAGTGTGGGAATTTATTGTCGTGAAAGCCGTATTTGAATTACACGGGTCCATAGTTTTCAATTTTAATGAATACAAATCCAAAATAATCCCCGACTTACGAAGATTATTCGTTACGACTTAGGGTTTAATATGGTTTAAGAGTCAGTAACGTCAAAGTCAAATTAATGATTTCTTTTTAGTTGACATGTCTTACTGGATACACTGAGCGTGACTTGCAGTCTTACCGTTGCTTTCTTTTAATAACTTTTGAATTTTGTTTGTCAAGATAAAAGGCTGCGACACAAGACCGGGTATTCTTTTTAAAACTTCTATAATCCGTAATTTGCCAACGCCCAAATATTCTTCTTTTCGGGGTCCGCATTCATCGTACGTAGCAGTATATGCTTTTGGAAAAAAGGGTTTCATTACCATTACGAGGAGGTTCAGGGGCAGGCGTTCCGAATAACAAAAAAAATGAGAAGAAGGAGAAAAAGGAGGAGGAGGAGGAGGAGGATGAGAAGAAGAAGAAGAAAAAGAATTAGTAACAGTAGTAGTAGTTGTTGTTGTTGTTGTCGTATTGCTAATAGTAGTAGTAAAGAGAGGGAGAGAGAGAGAGAGAGAGATAGAGAGAGAGAGAGAGGGGAGTGAAAGAGAGAGGGGAGGGGGAGGGAGGGGGGCTGCAACGTGAAAAGGAGATAGTACGACCCTGACCCCTTTTATATCTCACTCTCCATTGCTCATTCAATCCGCGTCCACTGCCCCCCCCCCCCCCCCCGGACCACACCCCCCCCCCCCCCCCCCCTGCAATGGCTAGTCTCAGGCTACCCCTTTTAACTCAATCCAAGCTATACCACACGAGGTTGTTAGATATATTTTTTCCTTTTTATTGATTAAAAGTTCGCAATTCATCATACGAATCTCTTAATTATGGATTACATTCATTTGCACGATTGCAAATTGTACGATTCCGGAAAGCAATGTAGTCCATTCAATGGCGTGTTTTTATGAAACACAAAATACTTTAATGAAGCATATTCGATTATCCATTTGTATGTAATCCTCCATTTTCAATGCCATTTTCAATTCCTCTCGGGTAGTCAATAATTTTGCTTTGTATATATATGTTTGTATAATTCGCTGTCATCAGCTTTAAAAATATTAATCTCAGATTTAAAACGAAGCGTTGGGAAATGTTGAGTGCTATTTAATGGAAAACAGTTGTTTTGAAGAACTATATTACATTATATTCACTCATATTCAACAAGGCAGTCATCGAATTTACATGTGGTCAATCCTCACGCCACATTAGCCCAGAAATCAATCAGACATAGAGGTCCAGATGTATGAAATTCTCTACCTAACAATATTCAAAATATGAAATCACTAATCTCCTTTAAAAGAGCACTCAAATGATTATCAATTTTACAGATGTAAGATATTTATATAGTTCTCAATGCTCATTATATCGAACATAAATTTAATTCTTTTATGATCTATAAAACATTTTACTAGACTTAACAATATACTTCTTTTTTCTTAGTTTTTTTTGTTCTTTGTAAATTGTGTAAATAGTTCACAACCCTTCAGGAATTGGTATTTGTTATAGGCCTATATTATATATTTGAAAGGTGTTGTAACGATTCAAACTCTACATGTTTATGTTTCATCACCTTTGTGTGTTTATTCGTTAAACTGTATAAAAGTTGCAATTTGTCTTTGATAAAGCATTGTTATATTCTTTTTCATCTGAAGTCAATTCAAATGGATTGTAACATTGAAAATGATTTGTTATGTTATATTCTTTTTCATGTGATGTTAACTTGTGAACATGCATAAATAAATGAATAAATATACCATATTGTATGATATCCCATATGGAAGAACACTTCGTGGAAATGTCAAAGAAGAATTTCCATGGCCAGTTCTCTCTGGGCCGTCCACCATGCAGGGGGTGTTTTTTTTTTTTTTTTTTTTTTTTGGAGGGGGGGGGGGGGGGGGCTACACAAGGTTATTGGAGTGTGCATACAATCTACGCCAATTATTATCATCATTTTTTCATTTCAGATATCGAATGCCCGTACCTGTGTGACGGAACCGATATCTGTCTCAATGAGATTTTCAGGTGCGATGGATGGTATGACTGCCCTCTACGGGATGATGAAGATGATTGCGGTAAGTTACAGATTTAATATTTTTTCCCTTAAAGGTAAAGACCAGTATTGGAAACGCCCCAATTTCAAAAAATGGAAGCTCTCATTACCAATCATGTGAAAGAATATATTTTGACTAATACATGATGATAAAAAATTTGCCGGGAAACCGCCTACTAATTCATATATTTGGTAAATTTGTTTCTCTCATGGTCTGTGAGAGATATAGGGTAGTCCCATATACATCTTTCTGTGTATAGTGCTTGTAACTTTACGAAGAATGGGCCAAATTTCTTATCATTTTGATGATTCCAGAACCTTGCAGATGCT